>CABFVX010003730.1:29380-79186 GCA_902151425.1 Timema shepardi | reverse complement strand
TCATTGTTCTATTGTTCCTTCTCAACCCCAGAGAACATACAGACAACTCAGTTCATTGTTCTATTGTTCCTTCTCAACCCCAGAGAGCATACAGACAAATCAGTTCAGTATTCTGTTTTCCTTATTAACCCAATAGAACATAAAAACAACTCATTTCATTGTTCTGTTGTCCCTTCTCAACCCCAAAGAACATAAAACTTATCAAGGATACAATTGTATTAAGCTATTAAAAAATCTTAAATCACCGTTTCAATTTATTTTAAAACATATAAAAAGAGAAACCCTAGTTAGCATTGACCTAAGTTGATATTTCACTTCTTGTACAAAGAGATTAATTATCTAACATAGTTTTAATAACATAAAATAAACTATGGACGTGATCGGAACCTAGCTTTCACACCAGCTGTTTGATATTAATTTAAACACATACAAACCTTTAAAACATTAATTATTATATTAATAATCATATTTATGAAAACAGAACAAACTCACTTTAAAGAGTAAAATAAATATTAAATAGATCCCCAGCTAAACAAGAACGTGTTTAAATGCTGGAATATTCCATCAAATAATTATGAAAAGGCGCCAACCCTCAAGGTTTTTATATAGACCTTTCCTTGCGCTCCATGCATTCCCAACTTAAGATAGAGTTTCGATTATTTAGATTGCGGTATACATCGAGTGTATTAAGTAAACGAGTTTGACATTCTTATATGTAACTCTAGAACAAAAACCTAAGCCCAATCCTCCTGTTCATCAATTAATCATTGTGAGAAGAAAAGCCCAGATTTAACTAAATACATATTTTAGGCAGTGCCGGGTATTGAATTTTAGACTCTTATCTCCAACAACAGTCGCATTCTTGACTGTTAGTATGTGCCATGTGAAATCTTTAGAAAAAATAATCTCTTGAATTATTTAAAAAGATTAAAAACGCAGACTACCTTGTGTCATACATTGTTAATGCATTTTTTTACGTGAGTCACATCTAACTATTAATCTGGTTACTCTAATTATTTAAAGGCGGGTATAAAAGAGAGTAAAATTTAGGAAGTGGATCTGCATTAACATGGCGGGAGGGTGGAAAACCATTTAGTGAAAACCACCTCAGTTCACACGGGTGGGATTCAGAACCAAATATATTCATCATTGGAAACCCAGGCAAAGCCACTGATACCTTTGACCACGTGACCACGATTACGGTAAAAAAAATATTTGTTTGTAATCTAATACCTATGCAGTCCGTTCATTAGATACTTCTTGTTGAACACTTAGTTTATTTCTGACATGATACTTATTGATATCCCTCCATTAAGGAATTATACGTTCAACAATCCATAAAAGAAGAAACAATTATCAAGACTGTTTTATAGAACTCGTTCCTATAACAAATAACGTATGTTTGTATATGATGAAGGAACAGGCTAACACAGTGTATAGTGTGGTCTCCTACTACATTAATGTAAATCAGTCAACATTACGTAGGCTCTCTCAGACAGTTGATCAGTCCTCCTCCACGAACGCCCTCATTCAGTCACACCACACCAACCTTGCGGCGTCCATTACTTGGACACTCTCGAACGAACAGTCGACAATTTATGACTTCGAACGATACATTTGGCAAACGAAACGATTGTTCAACTACTATAAAAATGAGTTTATATCATATACATTTTAACTTCAGTCCGATTTTTATAAGAAAGGCCTTATCTGACAGCTATAGAATTATTGAAATGGTCAGTTCCATTAAAATAACAGTAATCTTGTGGTAACACATTTTCGTTGTTGACATTCGCCGTGATAAAGTGGTCAGTGGTCAGTCTAGGGCTCCCAGATTCAATTCCCGGCTGGTACCTTTGATATGTTTTCCTCAAGGGGAATTATCCCAACGATCATCAGGACTTGGTTAATTAGGTTAATTTAGGTTAAGACTCCTACTGGCCCACACTTCCATATTCACTATCATCATGGTGATCATCTCATTGCTGGTACGTGTAGACAACTTCATTTGGTGTATCCTGGGCAACGCTCTGTCATCAGAGCAGCTAATAGTCTACATACAGGGGACCGAACTTGGATGACATCTCCCTCCCGATCATATATACAATACTAAACAAAACAAAACAAAGTTGGCATAGGGAACATATTAATATTTTCTAAAAGGTTTTTCTTACCAACATCCTTCTATATGATCTTTTAAACCTTCACATTATTAAATGCTTGGCAAGTGTGTTAACATTAGTGATATCCTCTTTAGGATCAAACCAGTATCCCCCGGCCTTTCAGTTGATCTATCTATCCTCTCGAGTAATAATAATCAGCAACGTCTCCAGACTGGATGACTTGGTCGACCTTGCGGCAGTTGAGGGCTCGGCGAGACGCCAGACCCATTACATCCCAAACAAGTGGCTTTATGACGACCTCATTACACTACCGCCGACTAAATGGCACGGCGCTAATTCGGAGTTTGTTGTTGGTTCATTCTGTCTCCAGACAACGACAAATAGGATACACACAGAGACGGTCGAGAGAAAACAAAGCATAAGTGTCACTGGGTTAATCGAGCATAGTTTTAGTTATTAATTTTCACAGAGACCTACCATAAGAATAAACGAGATTACGTTATTCTAACTTTCAATAACTAATTTTTTTCTATTTTTTCTTTTGTCATGATGTGTTAATACCAGATCGGGCTATACGCATGTGTACTAGCTCTGTTATTGTGTTAGGTATGAGAAAAGTGGATTCTAGAGGAATCTCACCCGCATTTACATGTAGTGAGATTGAAAAACCATCGGGGAAAATCACCCTCCACACACACGACCGAATTTTAGCCCCAATATCCCCGTCATCAGCATTTTAGTTTTTTCCTAGAAGGATACCTAAATCTATGTAGCCATTGAAGCATGTAATGACTTGTTTATATTAATATCGTCAAAACTTTGATTATTTTGTATTTATTTATACTATTTTTCTCTCTCTATTACCAACATGGAATATCCATATTTCCCTTTCCACTTAGTTTCATATATACTTAATATATTAATTCTTCTACCAATTATTTCCTCCAATAGTTCATTCTCTTAACCCCACATGCATTTCATATTCCACGTTCCAACAGTCTATGCTTTCACCAGCTTGTCAACAGATGGGTCCTTCCCTTTTAACCTCAGCTGTTCATCATAGATTCGGTCGTCTGAGACTAATATTGCACATTTTCTTTTAATAATTAGCTTATAGTGGACCTGGTTGCTAGCCTTGGAAGTACCCGCAACCATAGCAGTATTTGTTGCTTACAGTAAGTATGCTCTAGTGAACGGTGTTGGCACATTTTAACCAGTAAAGCACAAGTATAACCATTGCTCAGTCTTACCCTGCGTGAACTTGCACTGTTCACCAGTATCCCTACTATAGAGACTGCCTTGTCGGCCGATATACAGTTTCGTGTGACACTATCACTAAGAGGTAAGGTGGAGCACCAACATACCAGAACACACCATTTATATACATATTTTATCTAAATCATTGGCTGGTTCACATCTGCCACCCAAACTTTTCCTTTAATTTTCCCCCAGATTACTGCGAGGGCCGCACTGGGCCCAAGGGCTCTTAGTTGAACTACACTACCTCAGGCCATTCAGTACTGAAGAGGGTCGAGCACTCAATTATTGATGCGTTTGTTGTTACTCCATTTGTTCAAAAATATTTATGCTGTTTAGTTTTTTGACTACGGGGGGACAAGGCTTATAAAAAATCGCAGTAATTGAATAAGTTGTATTTTGCGAATGGTCCAATTAAGATAAAAACTCAAGATTTGGTTATTTGGCCTCTTAAACACATATAAAAGAGTTTTTGTTATATATATGCATTGAACGTATACTTTTAATTCTAAACACAATTTACAGAAATAAAGACCACAATTGTTTGCCATCTCAATTTTGGTTTGTTGTTTGATCAAAATGCCTGACTTAAACCAAACCTGTCCAACACATTATCTCAGTTGCTAGCTGTATAATAATATAAAGGTCCCAGATTCCATTTTTGGCATGGCTGAAACATTTGTAATTGGTAAAATGTAGGTTTCCTATTTCGCAATTATGGATTATTGATGGCCAGGGGCTGTATATTGTGTATATTATTGATTAAGTTAGCTTATAGGTCATGTGTTAATAAAATCAGTTGGTTCAGAAAGTGATTGTTAAATACCTCAGTAGTTAGAATGTCATATGAACACACTTTGACCTTTGACCCCGACATAGAGAGTGTATAGTGTGATGATTACTTAATGTTGTCACTTGCTGATTGGTTTTTAAGTAATGTTGAGTCGTTCTTTGATTGGTTTTCCCCCTCCCTTTCTCCTGACCACCATTCCCATGACGAAATTGGGTTAACAAACTGTTATCCTCCTTCAATGTAGCAAAGGTTTGTTTCTGATCTTCTATGTGGCAATGGGTTTTCCATAATAACTGACGCCAGTTTGGCGGCTCGGCAAGACAGGAATAGTTCACGACCTTGTATGATGTCACAACCCTCCCCTTATATGTGGCAATGGGTTTTACCTGATGACTGGTATCAGTTTGGTGGCTCGACAAAACAGAAATAGAACACGACCTTGAATTATGTCGCAAACCTCCCCTTCTAGGTGGCAATGGGTTTTCCTTGATGACTGGCGCCAGTTTGGTGGCACTACAATACGAGTCTAGACAGGAATTGATCATGAACTTGAGACAGTGAGCCTAATACATGAGGTCATTGACCCTGACAAACATCCCCCCTCCCTGAAATGGGTTTTCCCTATGATGTCATATCAATATCAAAACCCTGATTATTGGCACACATTTGGTGGCTTGACAAGAAAAGTAGAGACAGGAATATATCACGACCTTGAATTATGTCGCAACTCTCCCTCCAGCAATGGGTTTTCCTGGTGTCGTCATCGCAATGTCGCAACCCTATATGTAGTAATGGGTTTTTTCCTAGTGATGTCGTAAATAAAGAGCATTGATAAAGCTCTAATTATCCACAATCAGGGGCATCAGAAGCTTTACGGTGATTTATAATCCTCAATTAGGGGCCACTATCCCCCAATACAAAAGTTTAATAAAATCGGATGTTTGGTATCGTCCGTCGCCATGCACGGATGTAGGTATCCATCATTGACCGGAGGAGTAAGGTAGAAATGTTCCATAGCTTACGTGGAGTGAGGGAGAGTATAAAACCACCTCAGTTCACTCAAGATAGATTCGAACCCATAACCTCTCACGTCATAGCTAGATGAGTTAAAAGTATCATTTTAGGTCAAATATCTATGTATTAATTATGATGGTGTGGTAGGGATGATTAAGAAAATTTTCCGGAGGGAGAAATACCAACAGTTTACCCGGCAGGGATTTGATTTCCCCCCGCTAGAATAAAATGAAGTTGACATTTAGATGGCGTGCCCTAAGGATTCAAGCCTCGATATTTTTAGCACAGCTAATGTCTATTAGAAGGGTCATATTTCCTTACGAGTGCACCCTGCATTCACGATGGGGTTTTGCTAGTCGACTAGATTTTCCATCAAGGTAGAATTTGTACCAGCATTTGGTTCGGGTGGACCCCACAAACAGTTTAACTCTTTAGATAGCTTTTATAAATTAACTAGGTTTGTTTTAAGGTAAGGTGGCAAGTAAACACACACACAGATTCATACAGATGAACATTTTTATTTATAAATTGTGACGGTAGATTGCTACCCAAGAATAAAGTGAAAAAATATTTTGTTATTTTAGAAACAACCGTTTAATTCCTTGAGCCACTTATATCAACAGAAAAAAGTTTTATTCTAATATTATGAAATATTCTCATTTATATTTTGTCGAAATAATACATAACTCTTACATTAATTCATAAGTAATATTGAATTGAAAAACTTGATTGTCCGCAACTATATTTTGATGAAATAATATATAAGTTTTACAAAAATTCATAAGTAATATTAAATACAATTTTAAATTAATGCTCGAAACTATATTTTGTTGACATAGTAAATTGCATTTACGCAAAATAAATAAGCCACTTAAACAACAAAGAAATTTAATGTTCACCATTATATTTTGATGAAATAATATATAACCTTTACAAAAATTCATAAGTAATATTAAATACAATTTTAAATATCATTTAATGCTCGAAAATATTGTTTTACATAATGAATAACATTTACACAAAAAAACTAGCCGATTAAACAACAAAGTAATTTAATTTCAGCAATTATATTTTGATGCAATAATATATAACTTTTACAAAATTTCATAAGTAATATTAAATACAATTTTAAATATAATTTAATACTCGAAACTATACTTTGATGTTGACATACTAAATAGTATCTACACAAAACCAATAAGCCACTTAAACAACAAAGAAATGTTAACGATTATATTTTGAAAAAATAATATACCGGTATATAACTTTTAAAAAAATTCCGAAATAATATAAATACAATTTTATATAACATTTAATGTTCGAAACTATATTTTGTTGACATAATAAATAACATTCACATAAAACAAGTTAGCCACTTCAACCGCAAGCAGAAATAAGAGGAAGTACACCCACATTTTACAAGGAGGGAGAATGGAAAGTCTATTAGAAAAACCTCCATAAATACGCTCAACGATGATGAAGGAATCTATAATATTTATTTTTAAATTGAATACTATGCCATAGATTTGTTTAACTTACACTGGATATTTATTATAACTTAATAATGTCCATTTACAATTCACAAACACACACAACCTACAATCTTTTACGTGTCTAATACTTAACACAAGAAAGAATTAAGGCTGAATAAATTAGATTTACTAAGGGAATATATCTCAACTTTCCAGAGTTGGAAGTGTAGAACGATTTATGAAAATTTACCCCCAAAAATAACATTTCTAGATTAAACCCCGGCCTTCCCATGGCCTGTTTGTAAAATGAAAACTCAAACGTGATCTGGCACACGTATTATTTGTAGATTACAAGAACTTGACAAAGTTTAGCACCGCGCCTTACTAACCATTCGGGTTATGCTTTTAAGTACTAATTACACTAATGGATCAGGAATTGGGAAGTTTGAACCCACATTTGCGTAGAGTTAGAGTGAAAAACAACCCCCAGTTAACCCAACCGAGATTGGAACCTAGATCTCCCCCGTCATGATCATACCGGTCATTCGACCTCTGAAGTGAGGTTTTATCACGATAATTTAATATTTTGTAATGCATTAACTTATATGCATCAAAGGCAATAACACGATAGCTATTTATATTGGATGGGCTTTGCTTTTTATAAGTATATAGAGTAACAAAAAAGTATTATTTACAGTTATATTTTTTCCATTTAAATTGATTTGAAGTATTTAACGTGAAATTTGGAAACAGAATGGGGAAGTTGTTATGTTGCAAACATGTATTTTTAGCACACACGCCGTTTGGATCATTGATATTATGGTATATTTCCGTCCCAAATGGCCTTGTAAGTAAGGGACTTTGATCTCCGGAATACCGAGGGTAATTCACACACCAGAGGTGTTTCATAATGCTGCTTTGCGAGGGCCTCTTTCACATGTATGAACCTGGATTTGAACCCCATTATCTTTTGCAGGGTAAATCATGAAATAACTCGAGATCCTAAGGATATTTAGCATCGCTAATGACTGCCCTGATGACCGGTGCCAGTTTGGCAGCTCAACAAGACAGGAATAGATCGATACCTTGAAACCATGAGCTATGTCATTGATTCTGGCAACCTTCCCCCCTTGACAATAAGTTTTCCCGATAACATCATCGCACTTTCACAATCCTGACTACTGGCGTCAGTTTGACGGCTTTATAAGATGATTCGATATAAGAATAGATCGTTACCTTGAATGATGTTACAATGGGTTTTCCCTTATGACTGGCACCAGCTTGGCAGCTTGACAAGACGGGTAGTTACAAGAATAGATCGTGACTTTGAAACCATGAGCTAGTACAAGAGGTCATTGACCCTGTTCATCTCGTGCCACGTGACGTCGCTCAAGGGAAGAAGGTGTGGTTATATAGAGGGCACCCACTTGGTCATTTATTTATAAGCGTTTGTAGAGCGGTTCAAGATGGATAAGTTATAGAAGCTGGTAAATATTGTTGACGCCGTGCAAACCGTAAAGTTGCGTGATCTAACCACCGATAAAAAGTACTCTATGTATATATTAAAAAAGCGGCCAATTAAAAGTTCGGGAGATGCCTAATAGCCTATCTAGATGGCGAGTTTTGTGTATTTTTACCCTGTCGTTTTGGTACTATAACAGATGGAGACGTGTGTGAGCTTAATAACGAAAAACTGGTATTTAGCTGCGCCGGAGTAAAACCCGTTTCACCTACCATTGGGAACTTTGAACGCGCTTAAGAGACGGCGCAGAGGAGTAAAGCAGTTAACAACAACATCGGGAAGCTGGGCAGTTAATACATGTGCGCCGTATCACACGGTGTACCTTATAAACCATACATTACGTTTACTTCTCAGGTGCGCTTACCATGCTTAGAACCGGCAATATTAATTTAATATTAATGGGTCATACTATTGCGGGGTATGCCTATATGACTCTAGAAAATAGTCACAGTGTGGCTGTGAGTGATAGACAGGTAATTTACAAAGTAGTGAACCAAGACAGAGTTTTGTGACTCTAGATGTCACACGATAAGGGTAACTGAAGTACTACCTTACGAGAGAATCGAAGAGTCTTAAATGTGTGATATGACGTGTTGTGTACAATTTCCTCCAAGAGGACGTTTTGGCCGTGTTTACCAGGCCTCCACACTACTCGCCACCGTTATTTACGATGCCAAAGCCACTACCCCCTCCCCCAAAGTCACCGGTGTACCCACCATCAGAGTTACCCGAGTACCCACCATCAGATTCGTCTAACTACCAAACATCAGAGTACCCACAGTCAGAGTCACCCGTTTGCCCACCCCCAGAACCGTCTCCTAACGGACATAAGAGTCAGCAGAGTCACCCGAGTGCCACCTCTAGCAGAGGAGGAGGTAAAGTCCGAAGAACTCGTAAATCCCGAGGATTTAACAATGTACAATACTTATTCAAATATTAAAATTATGGGTGAAACGCCCGATGACTACATAATTGGCCTAGGCAGCTTCGGTAACGTCTTCCTTCCAAAGTCTGCTTATTATTTGGATTGTAAGTGATTTAAATCTAAAGCACTCTGAATGATATATCTCGGAGAACAGAGTGTGATGTTTAAAAGTGAATGAATAAACTAGGCATGCCCATGTTATCGTAGTACTCTGCTGACGTCATCGGAGCTAGCGGTGACATTTAAAAAAACGTGAGAGTGGGAATGCAGTTTGTGAGTAGAGAGCGTTGCTGCTTGAGTTAGAGCGTTTATTTTTCTTTTCCCAGGGATATTTCTTTCGCTGCATCTCTAATTGTTATTATTCCATTTAAATGTGGCATTTTTGAGGGGTCCTACGCAAAGCTCTCTAATCTTATTTGACACAAACATCAAAGTCGTCAAACATCTCCAAACCCCGCTCACCAGGATGCCTGTTGGGACGAGGAGATATTGTACAGTGCATTATACCTGATCGAGAAAGAGGAATACAATACAACCGTGTCAAGTGCTTAAACGAACTTGAGCAAAACAAAAGTTATAACATTGTGATATCGGAAGAGGCCATCAATGAACCGAACGTTATAGTGCTTGAGATTGTTGGAAGAGTAAGTTTGCCAGGTAAAAACTGTGGATACATTGTCAATATGCGTTCTAGCGTCTCTCAGCATGTCCTGAACTATTTTGGAGGTGACTCCTACCTATTTTCTAGCTGTTAGAAGAGATTATATTCTTTCCTGAATTTTTTATTAGGTAAAAGAGTGATTATATGTTTTTCTTGCTATCAAAATTATATAATTCATGTTGCACTATAGTACTAATTACTTGTATTGGTCAAAAGACCTAAATAATATTGCTACTTGTAAAAAAAACCTCTATGTTGTTGTTGTTGTTGTTGTGGCTGCGTGGTATGAATGTTTTAAATTAATCAATTGCTGATTGTCAATAAAAAAAACTAGCAATAAAATGTTGTAATTTTTTTTAATTCCTAGAATATGTTGGTTGGAGAAACAAAGACAGGAAGGAGATGGTAGCATTGGGGTATTCATTTATAAATGGTTGTGACTTTTGATTGATACCCAAAGAGAAAGTAAAAAGGTTTAATTGTTTTATTTTGAACGTTTCAACTTTTCCATAATGTTTGAGACTGAGCTTCAAAGCCAAATAAACTTGTATTTATGGGATAGGAGAGGGGGTGTTTGGGTGTAGACGTTAAAACACAAGCATATCAGTTTTATAATATCCATTCACACAACACTTGGAATATTAATGTATATAAAACAAGAGGTAGTTTTAGAATATGTATTTACGAGTATATCTTACACCTTAATGGGAACAAACCAGAACACATGATAAAATACATAGGTTATATATATATATATATTAAAATGATACAAACACTGTGTGAGAAAATGATACTAATAAAGACATGTAAACATTGCTTTAAATATTATTCATGTAATTATTTCTAATATTATTCCATTTTTATTGTACCTGTGTGAAGAGCTTCGTTTAGTAACAATAATAATGTAATATATAAGACTAATTTTAGTATTTTTAATGAGCCAAACAAACTATTTGTAACATGTAATAAAGATATTAAATGAATGTTATTTTACAGAGACAAAGTTTGTTGGGGTCTATTAAATAAAATATATTGAAAAATATATTATGGAGATAAAATAAAAATTTTATGTCCAAAAGGTGAAAAAATCAATTAGTATTCTATAATAATATTTCTGATTGAAATATGTAACCAATTTATAAGTATTTTGTTTTATTCATAAAAACAAACAGATAATTTTGTCGACCAAAATAACCAATTTGTAAATATAAACTTTAAATCAAATTGTTCTAACATATTTAACAAACTTTAAATTTTCATAAATAAATTATTTGTAAATTACCCAAAATTATTTGTTATTTGTAAAAAAAAAAGTAGGTTATTCTTATAGATCATGAAAAAACTAATTCCTGATTTTAATTTTGAATTCAATTTTCCTGACTAATTTAAAAAAACTCAATCTTTCTATATATTGTCGTAAGTAAACTACGATTAAATTAATTTAGTTTAGATAAATAAAGAAACTGTTTTATTGACGATGTAAAAGAATTCCCCCGATACCAATTTTGAGCCATTCAAATTGAAATATTCATATTAATAAAAATAGTTTTACAAATATAGATCACACCATGAAAAGTATACTAGGAATATTTATTTACAAATATAGCTCTCACTACTAAAAGTATGCTTGGAATATTTATATATACAAAACAAATTAGCCACTTAAACAACAAAGAAATTCAATGTTCCCAAATATATTTGTTTGTAATAATATATATGTAAATCTTTCACAACAGTTCATAAGTAATATAATAATGACATTGAAATTATTTAAAATATCATTTAATGTTCACAAATATATTTTGATGAAATTATATATTAAATTCACATACATTAATACGTTGTTATTGTTTACATATCTAGGTGAAAATGATGGGGCATCAGCTTGTGCATCACGGCGCTTACCTCAAAATCATCGGTTGGATTGTTGTTTGAATTTAAAACTGGTGAAGAAGATACTATTTTTATTATCAGTATATTATGGTCCATTGAGGGTCCTGGAATCCTAGTTCGGTTAGGCGTCATTGCACGCCTCCTGCCAATACGCCAGGTTCGAACCCCAGAATTCCACCCGTGTGAAATGGGGGAGGTAATCTGGGAACCTGAAGCACTTGGTGACCGCAGGTCTTGGAGCGTGGTTGGCAGCACGTCCTGGGGTGACTGATGGTCCTGCGTGTTCTGGAGGGAACCAAGGCTTTGGCCCTCTAGGCCTCAGCGATTGAGATGGAGACCCGCACGCCCTCAGGAGCCAACTGGTCCCTTGAAGACCGTCAGTGGACAACGTCGGCCAGACAGACGACCATAGCTTCTACAAGATTATCCGCCAACCTCAGACTTTCCCTGGTCTCCGCGATTTTGGCAACCTACTCTACGACAATTAGTCCATCAGCGCTCCACCAGCTCTCATATATGCAATTAAGCTAGATTTTATTAAAGTATTTATTACTCCACAGGTGCATTAACACATAGCTTACCATACCAAGAGCCAAACATAGATTCCATCAAGGATTATAAGCGCTAAAATGTATCATGTACAAACCGGGTGTGACTTAGTAGAACTGAAAGGTGTGCGTAGCTCCAATATGTTGAACTGCGTTAATAGTACCGTAGAGTAAGTAATAGAGTAGGTCGGTAGTATATAATTCCATTTATGATCTTTGGTGTAGTGTTTCTACAACACTGTAAATATCTTTTAAGTTTCACAAAGCTTAGTGTTTATACAAACCTATCATTTAATTTCACAATGCTTAGGAATAAAAAATACCTATTTTACGATAAAAGTGAGAGAAAATCCCTGTATAATTTAATTGTTTATATATATATGTATATATAATATTGTTATATATATGATAATATAAATAAATTATTAGCCTACTTATCCATTGACTATTGAGAAAGGTTCTTCATGTCGATGAAAATCAGATAGCTATTTTAATCATATTATAAATACAAACATAAAGAAAGTTCGGCTTTTAGTCACATATAATTTTAATTGTTTTCTCTCTCCAAACCTAAGACTCATGCTAAAGAAAAATAAGTATCGTTCATGAATAAATTTTTAGAATGTAAGGAAGAAATTAGCCAATATATTAAACAATATTTTTTTTTAAACAGGAATTTCGGATTTTAGCCACACATAAAAGTAATTGTTTTCTTGCTTCAAACCCGAGACCCAAGACCCCTGTTAGAGAAAATGATAGTCGCCTATGAATATATATATTTGAAGTGTAATTAAAAAATTAGCCAAGATATTAAATAATATTTGTCAAACAGGAAATAGACTGGGACTTCCTCTCACAGGCAGATCACGATATTAAGATTACAACCTTTGGACCCTATAAACATCAGCACTGTTTTTCCGCTCTGATAGTTTTGTTTAAAAAAAACATTTCAACAATCCATTAGGTAGAAGGTTTATTAGTCAATCGTGACAAGTGGCTAACTTGTTTTGTGTGAATGTTATTTATTATGTCAACAAAATATAGTTTAGAACATTAAATGTTATATAAAAGTATCTTTATATTACTTATGAATTTTTTTAAAGTTAAACATATTATTTCATCAAAATATAGGTGTAAACATTAAATTTCTTTATTATTTAGGTGTATTATTTATTTTGTGTAAATGCTATTTATTATGTCATAGTTTCGAGCATTAAATGATATTTAAAATTGTATTTAATATTACTTATGAATTTTTGTAAAACTTATATATTATTTCATCAAAATATAGTTGCAGACAATCAAGTTATTCAATACAATATTACTTACGAATTAATGTAAGAGTTATATATTATTTCGACAAAATATAAATGAGAATATTACATAATATTAGAATAAAACTTTTTTCTGTTGTTATAAGTGGCTCAATTAATTAAACGGTTGTTTCTAAAATAACTAAATATGTTTTCACTTTATCCTTGGGTATCAATCTACCGTCACAATTTATAAATAAAAATGAACGTCTGTCTGACTCTGTGTGTGTTTACGTGCCACCTTACCCTAAACCAAATCTAGTTAAATTATAAAAGCTAGCTAAAGAGTGAAACTGTTTTTAGGGTTTACCCGAACCAAATGCTGGTACACATTCTACCTAGACGGAAAATCTAGTCAACTAGCAACTCCTTCGGAAATGTGGGGTTCACTCGGAAGGAAGGAAGTCCTTTCTAACAGACATCAGTGGTGCTAAGAATATAGAGGTTCGAATCCTTTGGCACGCCATCTAAATGTCAACTTCATTTTATTCTAGTGGGGGGAAATCAAATCCCTGCCGGGCAAACTGTTGGTATTTCTCCTTCCGGAACATTTTCCTAATCATCCCTACCCCATCATCATAATTAATATATAGACGTTTGACACAAAACGGGTACGTTTAATTCATCTAGTTATGAGAGGTTGTGAGCTCAAATCTCGCTCGGGGGAACTGGGGGTGGTTTTATACTCTCCTTCACTCCACATAATGCTGGAACATTTCTACCTTACTCCTCCGTTCCATAACAGATACCTACATCCTCACATGTCAACGGACGCTACCAAACATCCGATTTTATTACACCTTTATGGTGGGGGATAGTGGTCCCTAATTGAGTATTATAAATCACCGTAAGGCTTCCGAGGCTCTTAATTGTGCATAATTAGAGCTGTGTCAATGCTCTCTAGTTACTACATCAGCGGGAAAAAACCCATTACCACACAGGGGGTTGCGACATTGCGATGACGACACAGGGAAAACCCATTTACTCGGGGGAGGGTTGTGACATAATTCAAGGTCGTGATATATTCCTGTCCATACTTGGCTTGTCGATCCGCCAAACTGGTGACAGTCATCAGGGTTGTGACAGTGCGATGGTGTAATTGGGAAAACCCATTGCAGGGGAGGAGATTTGCCAGGGTCAATGACCTCATGTACTAGCTCAAAGTTTCAAGGTCATGATCTATTCCTGTCTCGACTCGTCTTGTTGAGCCGCAAAACTGGCGCCAGTCATCAGGGAGGACCCATTGTTACATAGATGGGGAGGATTGCAACACCATTCAAGATCACGATATATTCCTGTCTTGTCGAGCCACCAAACAGGTGCCAGTCATCAGGGAAATCCCATTGCCACATAGAAGACTTGAAACAAACCTTTGTGACATTGAAGGAGGACAACAGTTCATTAATCCCATGTTGTCATAGGAATGTAGGTCGAAGGGAGGGGGAAAACCAGTCAGAGAATGACACAACACTACGTTACAACAAATCAGAGAGCGACAACAACATTACGTAACAACCAATAAGAGAGCGACTACAACATTACAATACACACTATCTCCATATCGGGGTCAAAGGTCATAGGTCAAAGTGGGGACATACGCCATTCTAACTAATTACCTCAAATAAATAAACAACTCTTGGTGAACGGATTTGGAATCACTTCGCCATGGGAATAACCTTGCTCAATAAGTGACTAAAACTAATTTCATGTATTCATAGGCCAAGTTATGAGCTCTGTAACTTTTTTTAACAGAAATGCAACTTTTAACTGCTCAATATATAAAAGGGTTTCTACCTTATATCAATATTTGTTACTCAACACTTATCTGTCATATTTTTTAATCCAGAGGCTCCCAACCTGGGGTACATAAAAATTCCTGGTGAGGTCCACGAAACTAATATAAATTTCTAAGTTCTTTATTAGTATTTTCACCTCGTATTAAAACATATTTGCAACTCACAATTTGACTACGCATCTGTTTTTTTAGTTACTGTCCAACTGTTGTTCATTTTATAATAAAGGAAAGACAAAATAATTTTAGGGCAATTAGTTTGTTGATTATTCCAGGCAAATATTTTGGGAGAGTTTTAATTGAGAGGGTGCGTGAAAAATCTTCGAACAAGATTTGGGATGTGTAATGGGGCTCTATGCTAGGTAGAGGTTGCAGGAACCATATATTTGCATAGAATCAAGTGATTGAGAAATGGATGGCAGCAAGGAAAGCAGATTATTGTGCATTCGTTGTGTAACATTACGTCGTATAATGTTACAATTGGACCACGCCCCATACTGACGTAAATGGATGTGTCGCATCAAATCATACTACCCGCTCCAATATATTCAATTAAATTTAGGATCCTTTAAATAGTATTTTTCGCTGTTGTAGTTCTTGTAGGCTAAGAAGACATAATATAACAATGCTGGACAATATGTTTCATGACTCAATCCAAATCAATGTAATAATCTGTTCAAGTACTTTCAATATGAGTCTGCTTTCAATAGAATCCTGCTAGGCTGAACGACGCACGGGAATCCAAGACCGGCGACTGGGGCAAGAAAGTCCGGTGTATCAACAACACTTGTCCCGACGCTCAAAATGGACTAGCAAGTAATGGGACATGAACTACCAACGCCTGCTAGAGGATACTTACGTAGCTGACCTCTGACGGATGGAAGAAGAACCTCCTTCAAAACATCGGGTGATTGGAAATGTTGCTGATTTTCCGATGGAGCGAGAACTATCAACAAAGGATCTACGTGACTTTTTGCAGGCATCGTGACGTCACCGCGTGTGTTTTTGTATCCCCACCATAACAACGAAATCCCTATATAATGGCTGTGCAAGCGTGCAATAATTGACTATTTTACGATCAACGATCGACGACAGACCATTGTCATGGACCTGGACAATGGCTGGAGAAATACTTGTAAAATGTATCAAAATCGTCGCTTAGACGAGTGGAGTTATGGACTCTAACTTCTTGGTCAACTATAAACTTTTTACATATAATATTCTGTTTCAAAATCTAACATATTTATAATTTAATCGTCAATTTATTTTAAATACTCTATCTTTAAAATGTCGCCGCTCGGGCGCTGGACTTGTACTTATGTATTTATTCTCGTAAATATCCTCAGTTACGTGCTAATTAGAAGTTGACATGTTAATATTTAATTGTTTGGAATTGTAGAATATTCCCGTTCTTTTTAAGAAACTTTTCATATTTGAAATTATGGTTTGAATTAACGTAACTTGAATTAATTTTTTATTGGAATTAGAATTAGGATAACTTTAATCTTTTGTAACGTAAGTTCTATATACAAATATACAATGTGAATGTTAGAGTGCTGTTATATGTAGATGATCCCGTATAATGGCTGAGAATGAAAATTACCTGCATACTGCTTTAAATTGTTTGAATGTGGTGACAGGCAGAATGAATGTTTGCATAAACGTTTCCAAAACTAAGGTGATCATTTTTTATAGAGATGGATCAGGAGATGACTTGTCTTCTTTGTATAACTTGACAACTTTTAGATTAAGTGCATTATTTTGTGTATCCTTGCAGAATGATCTGTAAAAATGGAAAGATAGATGGTGAAATTGATAGTTGGTTGAATGCGTCTTGGAGAGTAGTTGAATGTACGTGGACTATTGCAAAGAATTAAGTAGTATTGAAAGAGGGAAAAATGACATTATATGAAAGTGTACTAACACCAACATTATTTTATAGATGTAAAGCGTGGGTTTTCAGGAAAAACACAAGAGCAAGTTGAATGAGGTTGGAATGGGATATTTAAGAAATGTATCTGGATAAACTTGTATGAATAGCACCAATAATAATTGGGTACTGAAGGAGTGTGATTTGAGAGTTTATCCAACATTTTAATGTTAAAGAAGCATCTGGTTTTGGTTTGGGTATGTTAAGAATCGAGTGAGCAAACAAATATATGATGGTAGATTGTATGGCTCAAAAGGAAGGGGTAGGCCATGTAAGACGCGGCTAAATATTGTAGATGAATATGTGAAAAAGAGAAACATTAGGAGTTTTAAGAATATAAGGGCATGTTTAAATCGGTGTATGTATGTTGTTGAAGCGAGAGGAATGTGCAAGAATATCAAAGTGTTAAGAAAGTTAGTGAGGAGGGATAAAAATCAGAGTTTTTTTAGATGTATACTCAGTTTCTTGTACAACCTGTAAAATGTAAGGGAACAGCGTGATTAGGTATGTACGTATATGCGCGCGTGTGTGTGTGTGTGTATATGTATGTATGTATTTATGTATGTATGTATGTATGTATGTATGTATGTATGTATGTATGTATGTATGTATGTATGTATGTATGAAAGATGGTTCAAAAATCTACTAAAATAATTTCATATGTTTGTAAAGCAAAGCCTTTGTGTTCTTCACCTGGCACTATTGATACTGATATTTTGTCATTGTTGGTTTCTACCATTTCTATACCTTTTAAAAGGCTATTTGTACGAAACTCCAACTATACATTTTAAAACAAACACACACACATGGATGTTTTTGTTTGTATTAGCGACAAAACGATTTCACATGCGAAACAATAATTGTCGCTTAATATGAGAAGTGAAAGAACGCACACATGGACCCAAAAAAATTAACTATGGTCACCCCAGTATGTGTTCCACACCCGCGTTACCTCCCCCCCCCTCCCTTCACACACACAGAATATGGGATGGGGAAGGGGATATGAAATAAATATCATATTGCAATTTATCAATGGACGAGTTGAATGCATGAGAGTCCTGCTCTTTTCCGGAAAAATGTTCAATTATATAAGGGGAACGAATGCAATCAATATAACCTAAGATAAACAGCTTAGGCTACAATTGAATTGAATTTATTTCAAAATTATTAAATCAGGACCATTATCAAATGTGTACAGCCAAATTTAGGTTTTTGCACTACTACCTCTTTTTTCACTACATTGTACTAAACGTTTGGGCTATACGTTCATATATTAATCATGACAATGTGATAGAAATGAGGAGGAAAGAATTTAGAGATGTAATGTATCGTCATTTTCGTAGAGAAATCTAAGAAAAACTACCTTTAATACACTGGAACGGGATTAGAACTTCGATCTTCCCTTTATCGGCAATACAGTGTAATGCGAGCTTGACGCCTTAAACCAGTGTTTCTCACTTGATAAGCGTCCAATGCACATACGGACCACCCACCTTAATTTCTTCCTACCGGCATCCTTGCTGAAGCCGGAAATGATATAAATGTGTGTGTGAATCATGCAATGAAATACACCATTTATATTTGAATTTGTTTACTACGTACATTTCTCATAAAGAATACTACACAGTGGACGTAGCCTATCAATCTTGTAGTCCATAGCTATTTATTTTCTTTGAATTTTAGAGGAATTTCACCCGCATCTGTGAGGAGGGAGAGTGGAAAACAGTATTTGTAAAAAACATCCTAAGGACACCCAATCAGGATTCGAGCCCTGATCTCCTTGTCATCGTCAGTTTAGCCTAACACGAGAATGATGCCTTAGAACATGCAGGCACCAAAGTAGGTTTTAGTTATTTCACATAGTAGGGCCTATTGATTATTTCTCTGTAGTCCCATCTACGGGCTACCTGATACAACACCGTTGGCCACAGTTTGAGAAACAATGCCATTCTACCTTTGAATACATCTGGAGATATTTGTGTGTAAAATTTTCCAGTTTTGTTAATTTGCAACAAAATAAGAGCAATTCCATTTATCTACTTATAGGCATACTTACGTATCGACTACAAAGATTGGTGGTTGAATGTGGCACTAATCTCGTGCCAGATTTGTTAATATTTCAATATTTTAATTCAAATATTTTCGTAGCCTTCCCCTTTTCTAGGAACTCTGAAAATTTTACCGAAAACTTTTCGTTTCTAATTGTCAATATTTGTTTGGATTTTATTTTCTGTTTATAAACTAAAGTAGTATATTTTATGTTAGTTTAAAAATTTGCTGATAGCCTCACTATCTATTCGTCCTTAAACACAGAATTTGATGGCTATATGCAAGGGCTCTAGGTACCACCTCCCTCAACCAAACCCTCTCACATACCTAGAAGGTCGCAAGCCACCAATGCAGATCTAAAGTATTGTCGGATTTAAATATCTGTCGCCAGACAACATCACACCATCTCACACTACAATGGAAACATTTCAAAATTAGCCTTGATTTTGTTCAGCCCACGGCTGTCGAAATACTGTCGTAGTTCTTAACTCGTTAACGAGGTTTCCTACAAGCACGAAATTAGAGGTTCTGAATCGGGTGATCGTCTCACAGAACACGTCACGCCAGTCTATTCCACTATTATTATTATTATTATTATTATTATTATTATTATTAGCATCGTGTCTTAGTACCCGTTCGGGTAATGCGCAATTACGCTAATGTATTATGGTAGGGTGATTGTGAGATGAAATGGAGGACCTACAGTTTAACGTGGGATCCAAACCACGGTGGAGGCCTGGCATTCCCAATATTCACAAGTTGTAATTAATACACGTCTTGTCAGAGATGAAGGAAGAGTTTGGCAATCAGATAAGTCTATGCCGGAGCCGAGGATTGAACCCCGGACGCCCAGCACAGAAGTCTGACACCTTACCCCTAGGCCGCCGGGTCACCCAGCAATGAAATGGTCCGTTCTCTTGATGGAGGCCGCGTTCACGTCTTATGTTCTCCTCCCTCAGCTAAAGAAGAATAAGTGTGAGAAATGAGACTTAGCAACGCACACGGGAGACGTGACAGGAAGATGGTCCGTTTCGTCCTCGCCCTAATCGTCGCGACGGCTGGAGGATAACGTATTCACCGCGCATGCGCTCAAGTCACGCCCGGAGCATGAGGTGACATTGTCCGCAGCCTTTTTAAAAAACCGGGCCCTACTCTCGCGTCCGTCCGCGCGGACGTCTCTGTACCCGCTAGTTAACAATTGTCTGGCGGGATATTTATTGGTAGGAGTTGTGTACTACGTGGGCAACTGCTTGGAATAATGCTTTGGTAGAAAGTGGCGCTAGCTAAAAAAAGAGTTTTGTTTTTCTTACAAACAAGAACACAATCAAAGTATATGAGAAAAATATGTTTAACTGAATGAACCTTTTTTAAATACCATATAATAATTTAACATAGGAAAATAGATTGCCAATTACGGGGATATCGAGGCTCGAATTTCGGTTGGGTGTACTGAGGGTGGTTTTCCATAATGGTTTTACAATTTCCCTAAACGTAAATGCGGGTACACTTTCTCTGAATATAACCTTCCTAATCCTTAAAACAATTAGCGTAATTATTACATAAGCATATAATCTGAACGGGAAATAAGACGTGGTGCTAAGAAAACCTAAGGAAAACCGGGTTATAAATATAAATATAGGTAATAATCTATAAAGTGGGAGTAAAACGTCTCCAGTACACTTGTTTGGTATCAAACCCAGATTTTCCAAATCAGAGATAAACATGCAAAATACCCATCTAACCCAGCAGGAGTTCTATATCTTTAACACATGAAGCGGTTCCTTTAGACAATTATTCACGGAGTTCTGCCTTTGCGATGTTCATTATATTATATATAAGACACGGGTCAAATACTATATTTATCAAATCAGATTCTTGAATCCCAATCTTACATTATCTTTAGAATCTCGAATCCAAATGTGAGTCCTCGAATCTTTAAAAGCGTACAGTACAATTTTAGTGGAGGGAAAAATTTTTAGAATTAAATTTTAAAAAGCTTGTTTAAAACTTGGCGCTACTGACAAATTATAGTTTGTTTATCATATTAATCACGCCATAAACAAGAAATAGAACGTTCCTTTAGTAAATAAATTATATTGATACAATTTTGACATTTTGGGGGATATTTTTACTCTCCCAACTATACAAGTCTGTATAATTCCTTTTACGAATTACTTAAACTTATTTTACATAGTCAAGTTTTAGATTATAGTTGTATTGGAGAAACTTTTTTTGAGATTTATATGAATCTCAAATCTCTTTAATATATCACATAGGATTTGAGGGATTCAAGGAATCGAGGATTTGAACGCTCCACCTCTAATATAAATATGTTTACACACACACACACACACACACACACACAAGAAAGCTTACATACCAAGGATGAATCCAAAATTTCTAAATTTCAAAAATATTGAAAGGGGAAGCCACCAATTAACAAATGTCGATTTGTCTCAATATCAATTTCTCAAGTTCTATCAAACAATTTTTTTTATAATAATGTATACATATTTGTATATCTTTTATGTAAATACATATATTACAAATACATACAAACATACATATATACATACACATACATACATACGCCTACATACATACATACATACATACATACATACATAGGCCTACATACATACATACATACATACATACATACACATATATACATACATATATATATAATATTATTATATAAATTATTAACAATACATTTATTTCTAGAATTATCACATCAAAGCTTACGATTTTACTATAGTGAAGCCGCAATCTATGTAATATATAATTTACTTTAGTTGGTAAATGTATGGATGCCATTCATACAAGGTTCCCAATTTCATACTGAAGTAGTGAGGTCTGTTAAAAACAGTCTTGAGTTTTGATTTTGCACAGATCTCACTAAACGTTTCAACGTACACTCGGTTTAACTACAAACACTGTAACACTGTGACAAACAAGAAAGTAGACCAACAAATTGATAGAATGAGGGGGCTGACTGGTTTAGATACAGTTCTGAGATGCATGATAAAATAATTCATTTAAAATTCGACACCTCTGATATTAAAATCTATTATATTATGCTTGATATTATTATACTGGGAAATTGGCTTACTCCTGACTCATAATACGGCTCTTCTGCATGTTATTCGTATACTGAGAGATTGGTTGACTCCTGACACTAGACCATAAATAGCTCTTCTGCATGTTATTCGTATACTGAGAGATTGGTTGACTCCTGACACTAGACCATAAATAGCTCTTCTGCATGTTATTCGTATACTGAGAGATTGGTTGACTCCTGACACTAGACCATAAATAGCTCTTCTGCATGTTATTCGTATACTGAGAGATTGGTTGACTCCTGACACTAGACCATAAATAGCTCTTCTGCATGTTATTCGTATACTGAGAGATTGGTTGACTCCTGACACTAGACCATAAATAGCTCTTCTGCATGTTATTCGTATACTGAGAGATTGGTTGACTCCTGACACTAGACCATAAATAGCTCTTCTGCATGTTATTCGTATACTGAGAGATTGGTTGACTCCTGACACTAGACCATAAATAGCTCTTCTGCATGTTATTCGTATACTGAGAGATTGGTTGACTCCTGACACTAGACCATAAATAGCTCTTCTGCATGTTATTCGTATACTGAGAGATTGGTTGACTCCTGACACTAGACCATAAATAGCTCTTCTGCATGTTATTCGTATACTGAGAGATTGGTTGACTCCTGACACTAGACCATAAATAGCTCTTCTGCATGTTATTCGTATACTGAGAGATTGGTTGACTCCTGACACTAGACCATAAATAGCTCTTCTGCATGTTATTCGTATACTGAGAGATTGGTTGACTCCTGACACTAGACCATAAATAGCTCTTCTGCATGTTATTCGTATACTGAGAGATTGGTTGACTCCTGACACTAGACCATAAATAGCTCTTCTGCATGTTATTCGTATACTGAGAGATTGGTTGACTCCTGACACTAGACCATAAATAGCTCTTCTGCATGTTATTCGTATACTGAGAGATTGGTTGACTCCTGACACTAGACCATAAATAGCTCTTCTGCATGTTATTCGTATACTGAGAGATTGGTTGACTCCTGACACTAGACCATAAATAGCTCTTCTGCATGTTATTCGTATACTGAGAGATTGGTTGACTCCTGACACTAGACCATAAATATCTCTTCTGCATGTTATTCGTATACTGAGAGATTGGTTGACTCCTGACACTAGACCATAAATAGCTCTTCTGCATGTTATTCGTATACTGAGAGATTGGTTGACTCCTGACACTAGACCATAAATATCTCTTCTGCATGTTATTCGTATACTGAGAGATTGGTTGACTCCTGAGACTAGACCATAAACACAGGCGTTAGCCAACCTGATGGTTTCATCCCTTGTCCGATGCACAAATAACGGCTCTCTTGAAATGAACAGCGAATACATAACTGTACGATGGAACCTTGTGAGAATATTTACATCCAGGGCAATGATTTATCAAATAACCAACTAACACGCTCATATGAATATGACCGCAAAAATATCCTGTTTATGATTGACGCACCACATGCTCGCTATATGGGTAATGTTTGCCTACTCCTTTTTCCCCCTTTTCTCTCCTCATGCGAGGAAGCATAAAATTTGGTCCGATAGTGAGGGGTAGAGGGTTACGGGAGAGGGTTATTTTTACACCCCTTCCTTTTCCCCGACCACCACAGCAGGTGGACCAAAAAACAGCGGCAGAACGCAGTGGGCTGCGTCGGACACGATGACATGTAGCGGTCGACGAAACTACGTCCGGGCAGCTCCCTGACACGTTTTGCGTTTTGTTGCTGTGGTCTACATACATTTCAACCAAACCACTTCCTGGAAGAGAGGGGTAGAGGGGAGAATAGTATATACACTAAAATGAAATTTAAAAAAAAACATATACCAGTGAAATAGCCACATTACAGTTTCGCCAAAACAAGCTTTAAGGCATGAAACTATGACAATCCAAAGCTCCCGGCGTTTGAAATATTTTATTTTGTAAAAAAAGAGGGGTAGTTTAAAAAAGAGTGGTCGGGTGGATTTAATTTCATGTAGGCAAAATTCCATGAGATTTGGAATATAGAATAAACACGTGGGTACTTTAAAGCATCTCTCTTTATTTTTTATTTTTTTGCTGTGTTCTTTACCAGTGGGGATATAATTTTATTTGGTTAGCTAACGTTATTTTCGCAACTAAAGGTAGACAATGGCTTTTCCAAGTTTCAATTCCCACTAGAATAGTTTTTTTCGAAATTACAGTGAATGTGAATCATGATTTTATAGAAACATGGTTTTTTACTTTAGGACAGTTAGTGAAATTACATTTACGAAAACCGATTGTGTAGCCACTAGCACGGAAAGTCAGAGACGTGAAAGGATGATGAAATGACCCAACCTGTGGACCGAAAGTGCAAGCTTTAATCCCGATTGGGATCACGTGCCACTTTACCTTTTGACCGATATTTGTACTGTTGCTTCACATGTACTCCTCTCATTCTGTTAGTTTTGGTTGGACAATTTTTTCTTAGCATTGCGTCTTACTACCCGTTTGAGCTATAGGCTTATGGTATTTACTTATTACGCTAATGGATGTTCATAAGATATGGACCAGCATTTGGGTGGAAAAATCACCCTCAGTACACTTGAACCAGATTCGAACCTTGATCTCCTTGTCATCGGCAGTCTAGTCTACTGCGAGGTTAGCGCGTTTAACCATGCTGCCACTGATGTGGGTGACTGCTTGCCGTATTCCTCTTCACGTCTTACTACCCAACCGGGCGAAGGGAATTTAATATTACCAATGGGATAAGGAAGAGGAAGGAAGGTAACATTAGGAAAATGTTTAGCCACATTTTCGTCACGGGATGATCATCATTACTTATTAGGTGTTCTTTCTTACGAAAGGCCTATTCCTTTTGTCAAAACTTGTCCTCTGCACCATCATTCAGCTCTCAGAATTTTCTTCTTTCCTTTAAGTAATACAATATTTGAATTCTCCTTCTTCCTAAGCTCCTCTTTCCCTCAACCTTGTAGAGGGATAGTGATAAATAATTTATTATAACCCATCTTCAATACACATGGCTGGGACTCGAACCCAAACCTCCTTGTTACCAACATACCAGCCTCCATTAAGTTTACATTTATGAGTGATTCTGTGAAGCTTACTTGAATTATATCAGTTCTTAGAAGTATAAAGTGAGCTGTTGTCGTTCGAATGATCTTCAGTCTCGAACCTTAGTCCAAGTGATCGCCGGAATGGGTTGTAGTTTAGTTGGAGTATAAAGATAGCGACCCTTGTGGCTACACCACAAAACTACAGGAGATTCTGGTTCGATTATGGGTGGTGTTGAAGATGATATTTACTATTTGTGTTAGAGTTCATCCATTTATTCAATTAGTATATATCTAGGAGAGTTCATTGGTTTGATGTGTAGTATTGGGCACACTGTCTTAAATTGAGTTAGTTTGTAATTCATGCATTGACATAACCTATATGCTTAGAAAATACAGATTTAGTATTCCCTTGGATGCATTTATATGATACCATTGACTCGCAAATTTACAGATTAATTCAAATAAAGAATACATGATATGGTGCACCACACAGACAGTTGAGCTCAACACGACTAGCACGTTAGCCAACTACGCCACCATCCATCAAATTTAATCAAAGAACACATACAAAATAATGTACACTTTTACAGAAACATATTGAAAAAAAAGTGCCATCCCTGTTCACCAAAGAGCATGCCAATCAATTTCATACACCTCAATAAATAAAATATTTTCTTATAGTTCAGAAATCTTTGGTTTATACAAATATATTTCAAATGAAAGTTTTAATTTTTTTTAGCATTACTATAATTTTTCAATGATAAGTTGATTTGTATCTCAAAGAATGGTGGAGATAGAGCAAAATTGGAGATATCCGCTAGTGTAAAGTACACTCTAAGTAATTTTTCCTTTAATATGAGATGCGCCATTTTGTTAAAATGCTAAAAAGTGCCTTGGTTCAAAATTTAATCAAAATTGTTTGAGAGTCTTTTGAATAGTTTTTATTTCGTTCTTAGGTAGACTATCAATTATTTATGATTAGCTACGGTATTTAATTCCAAAAACCTCTTGGTGTAGCCTTATGAAAACCCTTGAGATCAAGTTTGAGCCCTATCACTAAGGAAAATGGATTTAGGCTTTAGGTCAAGACACACATACACACACACAGACGAATGGTATCACAAAAACAACTTTTTCCAATTTCAGGGGGTCATGAAATGTCGACATACATCAAATCTTGAGTTGGATTTTACTAACAATCACAATACTTACTCTACCCGAGGAGTCGCGATAAAGTAAAAACTATAAACTAATTACAATAAATTAAAAAGTCAGATGATTAAATTTTCGATATTTGTCCTAAAGCAAAATGAAAACGTTATTTCTATCAACTATGTAACGTAGTTTTAAGTGTCATTCCTAAATGCCCCATACGTCACGTAGCATCCAAATATAGATTATCTTGAAGTGAGCCCATTTAACCGATGGCAACGTGTTAGTGTGCACACATTTTTGATTGACTACTGGAAAAATATGTGCAAATTTGATATAATTTCAGTATTGGGGATTTACAGTTTAATTTTTACTTTATCATACACATCCAGTGGAGAAATATGGCGATTGGTAAAAACATTGAGCTTGAGATTTTTATCATATTTTACGTTGGCCCAATGAACCCGTAAAACTTGTTTTTGCAATGCCATCTGTCTGTCTGTTACTGGGGCCAGAGCCTATACAATTTTACTGATCAGGCTAAAACGTCGTATCTAAGAGTTTTATAAGTCACCCCATAGGCTGTTTTTTTATTATCTATCTAATTCTAAGACTAAGGGTAGGTAGTTTACTTTAGGGTGAAAAGACGAATAATTGATTATTTTTTCAACACTACTTCTGACCATTTTGATTAAAACTCATATTTAGGCACTGTTTAACATTGTAAATAAAATGTAAAATCTCCTTTATCAACGAAAAGGACTTAGAAAAGTTGGAAAATTGTGGTACTATTGAAAATAAAATAAAAACTTTTAATTGAACTATATTTTTATAAAAAAAAATTTTGTGAGATGTTGGAAGAAATATTTTCAAAAAATTGAGATATAGGAATTTGATTGTTATGCTTTTTGATAGAGAGAGATGTTCCTTTTTTCTCAATATACTTCTGTAACAGTGTATATTTATGTATTTATGCTCTTTGGTGGGATGTTTCTGCAACAATGTATTTTTTTTCACATATCATAAGAGTTTTGATTGAATGCATCCATTAATCCATTAGGAGTGAGAGTGTGCTCAGTGCACTGTACCATTTATTTTAACACCTCATAAATGCTACTTCATCACTGCTAAACAACAAAACTCTGAAATTGCTCCCAATAAGCTGTACAAACAATAATAGCTGTACACAAATTTTTTGTATATAATTTCCAGAGGAAGAACACCGGGTTCATTTCTATTAATCTGTATGTTCACAGACTTGTTCTTATGCAGAATGTGTACCATGTATAATATGTATTGAAATAACTTATAATATTAACAAAATATAATTGTAATGACTTGTGAGTTAACGCTGTAACGCTAAAGCCAGGAAACCTCGAATTAAAAAACTTAGAATGCGTATCAATATAAACCTGAAGATACGCCACATGACAGGCCACATGAGCACATCTTACTACACGTTCGGACTACACGCTTTTGTACTAGTTACTCTAATGATTCTAGGGATGGGGAAGCTTATATTTATAGGAATTGTACCCACATTTGAATGGCGGGAGGGTGGAAAAAACATTTCGGAAATACCCCCTCAGTACACCTGACTGAGATTCGTGAACTAGGTCTCTCCGTCATCAGCAGTCTAGTCTACTGCGGGAGTAACGTCGTAGACCATGCGGCCACAGAAGCGGATATTAGCATGTTTGTGTGGTGTTTCTATCTATAACTGAGACCACTAACTTCACATGAGCTGCTTCAGTGGCAGCATGGTCTAAGGCGTCAATTTCTCAATTCACTAGACTGCTAATGGTGTGGAGATCGGGGTTCCATCCCAGTTGGGTGTACTGAGAGGTTTTCCCTAAATAGTTTTCCATTCTCCCTCCCTGCATATGTTGATGCATTTCCTCAAAATTACCTTACTCATCCCCAATATAGTATTGTAATTAGTACATAAGCGTACAACCCTAAGAAGCAGTGAGACGCTGTGCTGACCAAAACTTCACTTGAGTTAATTAATATAGTAATAATAATAAAATATTGCCCGCGACAGTGAACACGTGGACAAAAGAGTTATTCTCATCCAGTCAGGTTTGCCAATTGAAGCAAAGGCTCAGGTTTGAAATCCAACGGGTTGCATTGAAGGATTGGATCCCACCTAGTCTTCACGCAAGTGTGGGTACATTTCGTCTAAATTAAACCCGCCTCACCCCAATAGTGTAAAATATTGGGGTGACCTTAACGGGTAACAAGATATACAGACAAGCCTGTGTAATTAAAAACAATTATACACTCACTTAAGAGCCCTGGTTAAACGGGATATTAAATACAAAGATTACACTTTAACCAGAAATAGATTTGAAGTGAAGTTTTCTACATTCTTTACTTATAAAAGAGAAATTAGATTCAATGAAATAGTTTTTTCATTAAAAAAAAATTATATTTCAATTTGGTAGTAGTTCTTAAAAAAATAAATGTAAAACGGTTTCACTAGTCTCGATTCTGTCGTTTTCTAGAGAATGTTGACCTTAGTGGTCTTTGGGTAACGTTCTCCCTTCAGGATCCGATGTTTGTGGGTTCTAGCCCAGCCGGGGTCGACGGATTGTTCTTGAGCGATAAAATCTGTAGCCCAACTTCCTTGGGAGGGGAAGTAAAGCCGTCGGTCCCATGTCGATTGTGCCGCGTAAAAGAACCCTGGAAGGTAAGTGAAAATACCTTTCCTCGCAAGATTGGTAGGCTATTTCGCTCTCGCTCATAGAAATGATCGTGTACTGATATATATATATATATATATATATACAGTAGGTTCAGAAAGTGCACGTTGAATATCTCAGATAAATGAAAATAAAATAAATTATTGTGAATACTAAATAAAAATATATCACGATGTGACGTCTACTTCGAGCTACGTTATCTATTTACCTAGCTCACGCTTTATCCGTGGAGTGACACAGGATCTTAAATACGATACTTTTCACAAGAAAATAAAAATCACATCAGGACTTGTATTTCAAGTTGGGAAGACAAAAGGTAAAGTGCCAGAATAAAGAGCTTAACAACATCTCAACCACCTCATGAGTTCATTTCATTCAATGACAGCGCTCTTGAAAATAGTCACCCTCTCCTAGCCCCCTTTCCCAACACTAAAAAGAGCCCAAACATTGTCACTATTACGCCACCCTTAGGAATTTTTTTTTTGTGGAGAAAGGAAAAGGTGGGAAGAAGGGAAATTTTCCCTAAAATGTCACGATTCACGTGGGACCCATCATATGGGAAGGGTAATGTCCAAAAATGTCCAACCTGGGGGTTTCGCCTTCTTTTTTTCCAAGTTCCTGGAGAGGAGGAAGGGAGAGAGATACCTTCCCCGTTCTGTCATTGTCCTCTTGGGATGAGAGCCCCTCAACCCCCTGTTTTTCACGTAAAGGGGAAAATGTGTAATTAGGGGTTTGGGGAATACGAGTCCCAAATTACTCCATTACATTACCTCCTCCTCCCACCCTTTTCATCCCCTCCCTCTCAGCTACAGGGCTTGAGTCTACCTAGGTTTGTTACGTGGAGGAGACCTACATATATAGAATTAACGAGAAGGATCGAATACAGTAACTACGGGAACATTAGTACACTCGAAATCATAAAAAAGGGCTCGTAAATTAAATGCTTTCACCGGATGCATTCGACAGTTTGTTACTTTATAATAAATAGGCTTACAAAATACCAATTATTGTATTACAAATAAAAAGTTATTTTATAATTTTAAATAAGACTATATTCTATGTAATCCAAACTTCCAAAAAGCAGATATTGGCACCTCATCTGTTTACAGCCTAGTTTTCATAAGAAGCTTGTTATTTTGAAACTGGAAACTCATGTTACCACATTGGCGTGGAGAAAATTTTTACAATTGTATTCATATTCTTAGTCCATTTAACTAACGATTGAAAGATAAACTTTACATTAATCCATAAATAAGTATTATTGGAGGCTTTTTATACAGTTGCAATAATTCAAATAAAACATATTTCTAAAATGCCAACTTTTAGTGACTCTCAATCAATGTTAGTAGTCGAAAGTGGGCTTTCTATTAAAACCAGGGTATGTATGAGTGTGTGTGTAGTTGTGTGTAGGTGACTAATAATTATAAGCCCATTTAATATTATCTTTGGAAACTAAGATGAAATTTTCTGTGGTGATCATGTTAAAGAGAAAGAAAACTATTTTATATAGTCGGTAGTATATTATATATAAATAATAACTTTTTCTAATGGTTTAAGATGTCATCCTTGCAATATACATAAAATATTTTTTTAAATACGCCTAAAGGGCACAACCTTATGTTACCATAAGTATGTTTGCTATGTGTCGGCTTTCTTGGTTGGATTTCTATCGTCCTCACTCACACAAACCTACAAACCGTAAAATACATATTATATTGATATAGTTATTTATACTAACATTATCAAAAAAGTTTGGGGTGTGCAATGTATTGTTTACTCATTGACTGTACATAATCCATGCAAACATTTGTGAAACACGGTTTGGTTTCCAAATCGGATAAAAGATGTAGCTAGCAATTGAAATGCAGACAGTCTTGTGACAGATGTGATAGTGACGTGATCATTAATGTGCTTCTTCTAGAACAAGGCCACAAGGCCAAATAAAAACCACTAAGTCTTAGCAGCCTTATATTTGACAGAACACTCGCATCACAATTATGTATCACACCAGTGGCTCTCAATCTGTGGCACGCGTAGCCCCAGAGGTACGCTAGCGACTTTCAGGGGTTACACAAGCTGCTCTCAAGGGAAAGATTGACAAAATGACAAGAGAACCAAACGTGGCCAGGAATTTTCAAAGCAATTGAGGGAATTTCTCTCCTTTAATCAACTAACATTAAACTTGTCATTTGGGACAATTTTATCTTTGGGGTTCATTAGACTTTTAGTCATGATCAAAGGATACAATCCAAACAGAGTTTGAAAACCTCTGTACTATACGATTCTATATCACCACACCGCCCAGTATATTCTAAAATATATAACATAGTATGATTTTAGAAGGATTTTTTTTTAGGAAACACAAACACAATTTTACTTTATTAATTAGTGTTATTTAATAGGTTATTAATAAAATTATTATATGGTTTTAAAAGTAGGCATATGTAAATTGAATATGCATGTGGCTTTATTTTATAGGTGCTTGGTTAGTATTTATATGTCTGGGATACGTCACTCGTAGCAAAGTTTGTGGAAAGATTAGCTAGTACTATTGTACAGTTTCCCAGGGGACGCCCGAATGTACTAATCGTACTTCCTTTCCATGAAGGCCCTTTCTATGTCCCGATGAGATGAGGATATAGTAACAGGGAATATGAGGAAGTGGAACAAGAATATATCTTCAACCTAAGTTTAGCCTAACCAAACAAACTCTGGAAAAACATCCATGATACCAGCAGGGAATCGAAATCGGTACCCATAGGTTGGTAGCCATAAGTGCTGACCACTCTTTCATGGTCCCGGATTTTATTAGTGTTGATAATGCACATAAAATGTGAGAGCTACAAATCACATGACTTGATATATGAATACGTGAAAGTAGATCTAGTAGCTTTTGTGTCAGATAAGGTATCTTTATGAACATTGGATTGTAGTAGTAGTAGCCTTGACTGGTTGCACTATGGCAATATATTATAAGCTATGGGCCTAATTTTTCTTCCCAAACCTTTTTAGAAATACACACTTTTGTAACCCACACATCTTAAATGGACATTTTCAATAACTTTTCCCTACCGATCAAAAACCGGCTTGCACCTCACAGTTTGGGAACCACTGAGCTGTACCATAGATTAACCAGACAATATAACCTACTAGTGGGGAGGGGAGGGGGGTACCTCATAGCCTATAAATAAAGAGTAACCTATGATTAATAAAATATTGTAATTTTATATTCATTAAATTAAGAAATCAACCAGACAGTACTACCTCATACAGGAAACAAGCATCAGGGGTCACGTGATCTATGATGCCTGGCTCATAATACACTGGATTGCCTGTTTCTGAGAGGTCAAGGTTCAAATACCAAGTGAGTGTGCTCCATGTCTAACTACTAATCCAGACCCTCCGCATTTCTTAAACTTATTTATTAGCGATGAGGAAAGTAGAATTTAGAATAAATGCATCCGAATTTGATTTAAATAATATTAAATTATATTTCCGTGAAGGTAGAGTGGAAAATCACTGAAAAAACTATACCCACCCGAGATTCAAACCCCCATTTTCCTGTCAGCGAAAAACCAGAACAAGGTGAGTTTGTTTTGTGCACCACGTCTTATTACCCGTCCGGACCATTGGCACGTTTTAAGCTAATATGGATTAAGGCAGAATGAATAGGAAATGTACCCAAATTCGCGTGGAGATAGAGAGGTAGGCCATATAAAAAAATCATACACTCAGTAAACTCTACCGAGATTTGAACTAGAACCTCCCCATCACCAGCAATCCAATCCAACACAAGAATGATGCCTTAGTCTACGTATACACCTTGTCTAGTGGCAGGTTACACTTTAAGAATGTATTTCAAACAAGGATATGAGACTGATATGTTTAAATTGGTACGTAATGAAACAAGGATTATTAATGGATCTGTACCGGGTAAGAAAAAGAAGGGGGATTTCAGAGGAAGTGCACTCGCATTATTGTGGAAAAAGATAGCTTAAGATCAACATAGTGATAGCTCAAATCTTTTTAACAACCTCCAGGGCTTAAACTACGATTTAATCACTAACCCTGACTAAAATAATCTGATTATAACGCCATTGACCACACAACCACCAATGCAGGTTTGGGTATGGTACTCAACTGCTCTTAAACGTGCCTATCTATGGTTATATCATATTCATTGAAAGATATATGTTTTTCACTTAACTCACTAGGCTAATTAGCCTAGGAGCATGTTTGTCAAATCTTGTGAGAAGTTGAAAGAAAGGATCTATTTCATGAGTGTGTAAGGACCTGGGTATATTAGTTTGTTTAGCAATCCTTGTCAAACCCCTGGCATGGAAACATGTTTAATTCGCAGTCAAACATTCGTGAACAGAAGTCGTATCGTCACAAGCTAAGGAGATGAAGTCACTATTCAAGTCTATGCATATGTGAGTGTGTGTGTGTGAGAGAGAGAGAGAGAAGTTAAAGACGCACGTGCCATCAGTTAAGACAATTCTATCTCAATTATACCACACTTTACATTCACAATAAAGTGGAACACTCCTAGTTCACTTTGTATGAATTATTCAACGTTTGCTCATTATTACTCTTATTTCTGTTGAGTAATTCATCCATTTGATTTGATTTAAGGGACATGATTTAGAGCTCGGGTCGCCAAACTCATTGAGATTTGGAGCTACTTTAAATTTGTCAAACTGTATCGCGAGCTACTCAGGTTAAAAATGTCCATTATCGCGTAGTGTCTGTTATTGTAACATTATATAGAGGGATTGCCATCACACCTTTGTTCAATCGGGGGTAGTTTCTGTGGCCTGGATTTGCAATTGTAATGGAAATAATGTTCAAATGTCAGTACATTTGTACTAAAATTCACGTTTTATTACTACAAAACACAAATATATTCATTCTTTAAACAAAAATATCGTAAAAAATTTGTTGACGTGTTATGAGAAAAATAATATTGATTTTTATAAAAAATTCTTTAAATTGTGGTGAATTTACTCTCATTCAATTTCATTAGTCAAATTGTTAATCTGTAAGCTTAGTTGTGTAATTGTCATTTATGACCTTCAGTTGAGATTTATGACTTACAAAGCCTGGTAAAGCAGAACTCTCCACTCCCCTCGGAGTGAAATACGAACCAGAACTTGATAATATTCTTTATAGAAAAGAGGCAAAATATCCTAAGCTCGGGGCAACATTTTTCAACAATAAGTATCTTTGGAAAGTGCGACGTATTTTTATTTATTTATTTCTGAGCGAGCTACCGGTGGCTCGCAATCGACATTTTGGCGACCCCTGATCTAGATTCATGGGAGGTGTCCAAGGGGGAAGAGGGGGTTAATAGTTGAAAATTTCACCTCCCAAAATAATAAATAAAGTAGTATATCAATAATAGTAGATAACAAGTAGAGTCAGAATTAAGTTAATATTAGAAAAGGTTCTAACCCTATATCTCTTGAACCCAAATCTTAAATTATCTTTTAAATTTCGAATCCAAATTCTAAACCGCGAATGTTTAAAAATGTAAGGTTATAATTAAGGTGAAAATATTAAGAATTCAATTTAAAACATGTTGTTCAACACTTGGTGCCACTGAAAAATGATATTTTGTTTGTCATGTGTATTAGCTACATCGCATACAAAAACATAAAGCTTTTCATGTATATATTTATTAGGTTATATACAAATTGAATTTTGTCCTTTTTTGGGATTTTGTTATTCTTCTAACTACATAAGTCCATAAAATTCCTTTTACTAACTAATTGATTTAGATTGTTATTTTAACTAAAGGTAGTGTAGTCAAGAAACTATTTTGAGATTTTTATTAATATCGAATATTTAAAAAACAATAAGATTCAAGGAATTCTAGGAATTGAGGATTAGCTTATACCATTTATAATTAATTCAAATTAATTAGCAATACAATAAATATCAAGTAGCTGAAGCTATTATTTATGCTTTTAGTGAAGATTACTCCATCTAGATAAATGTAATATCCTGAAAATTGAAAGTGGCATTAATATGCCAACTACAGAGTCGAAGGGGGTTGCGTTATCTGATAGCTCATGATCTTTATAAAATAACACATTTGTAGCCGACGATTTCCGCACGTCCATCATAGATTCTGCCTTAAAATATGAGTGAAGAATGAACCTGAGCATGGGACGATTACTGGATAGCTCTGTGAGAAGAGAGAGCATTGACACACTAAGCCAAAGGTCCCGGGTTCGATTACAATGTCCAGGTGTCAATTTTCAGAATATGATATACAATAAGTGTTGTTAGCGAAGAAAATCTGGCAACAATGGTTTTCTGTGGAATATAGTTGATTTGTACTTTAAAGATAAATTCAGTTAAGAGTTTACACTATGTTGTTTATTTAGCCTTTTTGAAAATTTTTATTTTATTTTTCTTCCACAGATTTAAAGAAATAAGATAACCAAACCAATAACTGCTTCAGTGGCCACATAGTCTAAGGCATCACTCTCGTGTTGGGCTAAATTGCTGATAACAGGGAGACGGGGGCTCAAATCCTGGTAGGGTGTACTGAGAGTTTTTTTTACAAAATGGTTTCCCCCTCACACTCCAGCCAAATGTAGCTACACTTCCTCTAAATTGAACCTTCCTCATCTCTAACTCATTAGCATAGCTAGCACATATAATTATAACCTGAACAGTTGTGATGCGATGACGAAAACATAAAAATAACACCAATACTTTTATTTTCTTGTAAAGATATCTCAATTTAGTTTTTAATAGTATGAATACTTTTGGAAATATTTATTAAAAGGGTAAAAATTGATAAAAAAAAGTGTATAAAGGATTAAGAGTTAGTGAGTAAAAAGGTTAAAAAAAAGTCGTTATAAGAGGGAAAAATGGGTAAAATGGCTAGTAAGTGTAAGTGAGGTATAAGAAGTTAACAAAATTCTAATATAATCTCATTTAGATTTGATTACAACCCTTTAACAACGAATTATTAATGTTGTGACACACTGCTCTTATTTTTAATAGCACCAATACACAAGAGTTCACAGTGTTGTGTGTAGAGAAGATATAATTTAATCTTCTAAGGAAACGTCAGTTTTTAAAACATGTTTAGATTATTTCTCTATTTTGACATTGTGTGTTGGTCAGCCTACTTTTGTGTTTTGTATCACAATTTAAACCAATGAAGGATTAATATATAAACATAATTTAGGAGTTGGTCACTATTCCCTGCTGTTAATTTAAAATACTAAAAATAACAAAGCTACTTTATATATTCCCTGTTTGAAATTTGGGTACACCAGTTAGTTTATTATATACCAGAGTTTTCCCGTGGCTTCACTCGCATTTAAGTAGGGTATATTCATATTTTTCATATAGTAAATCCTCTGAACAACTAGAAAAAACATTTCAGACACATAAGAGGTGAGTAAATTTTGTTTATGTCAACGATGCCAGACATTAACAATTACCTGTAGTAAATAACCAAAATAAATTGTTTAAATGTTTGCAATCCTTGCATCAAGATTTGCTTACTTAGGCCAATGCATAGTTGAAATGAACACCAAAATAAATAGTTTAGATTTACTATATAAGAAACAAAACTAAATGAATATAATTTATTCTCAAAACTATAAAACAACTAAAAACGTGCCTAAATTTAAGGCACAACTGCAAGCACACTGACAATGACTTTCTTACGTGGAGGTATTGTTTTAATGAACGCAAAATGAATAGTTTAAATTTAGTATTTAATATACGAAAAAATACATTAAACTTTTATCCAAAACCACGAAAAAATAAATGGTACGGAGCTCCGCATGGACTTTCTCACTCCACTGTTTAAAAATGGAAATATTTACTCAAAACTCGTAATATATGTGAAACGAAATAATATTATACACCAGCAAACCCGAGCAAAAATTGTGTTATATTTACGTAAAACATTTTTTACTCCTAGTTTTAGATATTGTTATTTAATTTTTAAAGAAACTCTAGATACCTTGTTTTCGCACGATCGGTAAAATAGTTTTGGTTCTACTACAAGGAACAAACAGACGGACAGACCGACAGATGGAAGTGCAAAAACCACTTTGTCAGATTTGGGAGGGTCATTAAACCTCGAAATTCATAAAAATATTCAGTTAAATTCTTTTTGACGATCACAATACTTTCTATACCTGTAAGATAGAGAGAAAGTAAAAATGAAAAAAAGATTAATTAGATAGGCAAATGAAGTCTTACATGGAGGCCTTGTTACAATAAACACTAATATAAATCGTTTGAATTTGCTTTACAAGAAACAAAAATAAACTAAATTGGAAGAGCGCTTCATAGTGATCGCCCTATCACACCAAACAAAATTGTCATTTTTGGCTTGGAGCCAAAATTTTACTAGAATATTATTCGCAGCACTAGCGCATACAACAAAACCAACAACTTTAAACGGTAACCTGGTGGTCTTGGGGGAAGGTGTCAGACTTCTATACTGGCGGCCGGGGTTCAATCATCGGTTCCGGCAAAGATTTATCTGATCACCAAACCCTTCCTTCACCTCTGACAAGACATATTGTAAATGTGGGGAATGCCAGGCCTCCACCGTGGTTCGGATTCCACGTTAAACTGTAGGTCCTCAATTTCATCTCAGAATCACCCTACCATTACACATTAGCGTAAGTGCGTATAACCCGAACGGGTAGTAAGACGCGGTGATAATAATAATAATAATAATAATAATAATAATAATAATAATAATAATAATAAACAACTTTAAATGTTATACAAACCAAGAAACCCAATAAATTTTAGTTATTTATGCAGGTACGAAATTTCCAGAAGAATCATGAACTCACCTTTCCCTTGTCAAATTAAGTGTCATGTTTTGTACACGGGTCAAGCAACTGTGACGCATGTTTACTGGTTATTACGTTTTTTTAAAAATATATTTCTTTGCTCGCTGATGAGTTAGCGTGGTGGTATACGACTTTGAACAAACAGAAATACAGACAACCTAATGCACAGACAGATGAAGAGTTTTAATATATGTATAGATAGAATTAAGTGCAAGGATAGCAACTCCTCTTTTATCCGATAAAAGATAATCTTAGTGGGCACGGAATAAATCGCACCTACTTCACAACAGATAATTGATAGAACGTAAGTAGGTCTCATGCAAACACAAGATGAAAGATTCTTTCATGAAATTATTTGTTAAATTTCCTTGACTCAAACATAAAAGAAGCTACAATTACGTGTAATAGTGACATTGTATTTTATAATAAAACGCTGGTATTCATCGCATCCCATAATTACTTTTCTTTTAAAACAAGTGTTTGTTAAAAGATGCATTGTTACAGGTATTATCAAGTTTCTTCTAGATCTATCGACGCACGATAAGTTTCCATTATTCAGGAAAGACGTGGGCACAATTTTGCTTGCCCAAAGACTTGGATTGTCTTGGGTGCATTTTAAAGAACCCCGGGTTTTGAAGGATCTTGTTGTGTTCTTTTGTCATCATTTTAGGGCACACAGGTGCCTTAGATTAACATTCACATTTAGCCTAATCAGAAAGGACGACCAAAATCAATACCCATAAGCCTGTCTGTACCATTTTGGTATCGTATTTTGGTTCACAGGTGCTTTATATTGACATTCACTTGTAGCCTCAGGGGTCTATCTACCAAGATCACATCCCTAGAAACTTGGTTGGGAAATTTTGGTATATTCTTAAGAGTTCATAGGTGTCTTAGATTGACATTCACTGGTATCCTTAAGAATCTGGCCACAAATGTAAGTATAAAAAAAATAAGGAGCCTGTAGGGCTGGCCTAACTCAGTCCATAAGAACAATTGTCTAGAGGGGTCTTCATGGCTTTCCCAAAGGTGGGTTTGGGGGAGTTCAACGAGATGTTCTCAGAGTAAATCTCAAGAAGGGAAATGTGGATAACTCCAAGAATATCTATGAAATACACACTAAGAAGATCTCAAAGGATGACTCAGGAGAGCGATCTCAAGAGTAATCCTCATGGGGATAAGTGGTGGGGTACTACGCTTAGAATGTGATACCACCTGATTCACCATCTTGTACGAAGAATTGCTATTTTAGATGTCTCAAATAGTGAATAGTAGATGATTTCAAAACATTGCCGTCTAAAGAAAGCTTGGTAGATTTACCTGTCCGACAATTTGGTCATATGAAGTTGTAAGCAACGGATATTGAAGGAATACGTACCATTTATGGGACTAGGTATAAAGAATACTAGTAGAATCACTCAGGGTATCATAAACATACAACCGTATCCTGAGCCCGTTAAAACTTGGTCAGACCTCCTTGGAGAGGCAGTAGTCTCAAAATTAAGAATATAAATATACCTACCCATCTATCTTCTTCAAAGAAAAAGTAGGTATATTACTTCTAAAATTCTTTCTTATTCATCCCTACTCCATTAAAATAGTTATAATATATTTGTACAACCTGATCATCACCTAGAATACAATTCCTTTATGAACTTGGCCACGTTCTGAGGCTTTGTAAAAGTTAAAACGTCCCCCTTCTGGCAACGGACATACTTGTCTTGTCCACAGACAGTACGATAAGCGGTTCCCTAAAATTGGGACGCGACAGTACCCCCAAGTGCGTATTCCCGAGTGTAGTAAGGTCTGTGCCCCTGGTTGGTGATGTAGAGGGTGGTAGGGGGTGGACGTGTGGGCTGAGGGTTGGAGGAAGGGAGGAACCGCTCCTATGAATCCAAAATGAAACGAGATGAGATGCGACTGTGTGGTCCAGGCCACCGTGGTCACAGTTCCACGAGTTCTGCGGGAGTTTAGTTATGAGCCATTCTGCGAGGATGCCTCTATCTCTCTCACTTTTAGTTTACATCTCTCTTTAGCAGGATTCCAATATCTCACTCGCTCCTTCATCCATTACTGTAGATTCACAAGTTCACCGAAATACACGAGCAGAACATAAATGTGGTCATGTGATGAATTATTACCCAATTACAAGATTTCGTTGCCATCCACTCGACCTACTCGGCACGAGTTGAAGTCATTTCAGCTAAGTCGGTTGTGCAGCACACCAATCTGCTTGTGAGTGCCAATCATCGTTGACAACCATGTGACTCCATTCAGTGCCCATGCGCATTGTAGCCCGAGACAGGTTAAATGCGGGATCGGGTGTGTTGAAGTGCTTTGGAACAACGTATTAGATAGGTTGAACATGCGTCTGTGTGATCAATTATGTCACTAAATCAAAATATTTTAATAGAATTAATGACAACAATTTAAAATATCAGTTTGCCCTCTAAAAACTAATTTATGTTGACAATCAGTATTTTCTAGTTGACGTCGCTAAGCATATAGGGTCAACGCACATCTATATATTGTGTGAATTGGTATGCCTCTCAAGCAGGTTATGCTCTCAATATTTGGGGAGCATGTTATTCAAACTTTACTGTGGACTCAGACGTCCATCAAAAAACATGAGCAGAAATGTATTCACGTAACAAGCTCTAGGCCAATCATAAGATGTCAGCACCATCCTCTTGGCTCACTCGGTTTCATTTGGAGTAGTTTCATCTTTGTTCTGTTTGGTAACCTTCTCTTGGGAGACCCATTAAAGTCTCAGAAACGTCTGATCTGGCTAGTGGGCATGCGCTTTAAATCTGCTGCGTTGTCCGCTGCACTGTTATGAAGAGATTTTAAATAAGTCGTCACTGGGGAAGAGAGTAAGTAGTATATAGATGTGTTGAGTTGTGTCATTACGCCTAGATATATCATGTTAGATGAAGTAATCTGATAAGATTTGAAATATCTAAAAAAAAGTATCTGATAGTTCATCTATATATAATGTTCTGATAGTGTAATTAACTAAATTGATTATTACTCATTCCATTTCTTTTTAAATAGATTAATAGATGTACAAATTTAATATGCTGCTCTGAAAGTAAATAATAATAGGATAACATTATAAAAATAAATATTTTTCAACACCTCAAGATAAAACATAATACCTATATTATAATCTTGAGGATGGAGAGGGATACTATCACCCTATTGTCCCTCTATACAGGCAACAATGGTCACAAAGCACCCAACTAATAATCATTTACGCTAGAGTGTGACTACTGTATCACTCCAGAATATTCTGTTTTCTATTTTCGGCAAATTTGTGAAGCAAGCTTTACTCTTGAGTTCTATTCAACCCCTCGCTTCTCCTAAATTCTTCATCTCACTTTGACTCCTTATTAGTCAATATAACTTCTCCGGCACGGTGGTATCCTTCTATCTTTTAATCTTTATTTAGCTTCATACCTTTTTTAAATTTCCGTTTCTTTTTGCTGTGTAAGGGCGCATTTCAAAAATATGTTTTACATGCTCTATTGTGTTCCCTATTGATATGATTGAAGGTTCTGTCTGACAGTTTAAACTTGAAGAGTTAATGGTGGATTTTCACAAACATTTTGTTTATATTTTTCTACCTATATCGGTTAGGAAATATTCAAAAACGTCAACCTTATCTAGGAAGTAGTTTACTAAATAAATACAAATCAATTAATATGATTTTGTTCAGTATTTTAATAAACCATTGGTTGGATACCAACCACCTATACCCAAATCTGATCTACATAGGGTGTATTTTAAATGGTGTCAAATATTATAGGATAGTATTCCCGTCGACCAAACAGAGAGCTGGTAGAGGAGTTATTTTAAAGTTCTCATTGTGTTGTGAAGGGGGAGAATCGTACGTTTTGATTCAAATTTAACATCCAAATCTCAAAATCTATGAAATGTTGACAGCCTTTAACGAGTAATACTCTAACTAGAAAGTCGATTGAGGCCTCATTGCCAATACAAAGTTTTAAATACATTATAGCTCGGTAATCTGCGGAAATCATATGATATATTAAGATATATAGTCCAACTTTCATAGGAAGGCAGAAACGTTACTGGATATATTTTCACGAATTAATACGTCAATTCATGTGATATTCAACTGTCACTTATGCTGGATATCCTCAATACCTATACAATAACACAAATAATATAGTAAAACGTTATCAATATTTACCACAAAGGTTTTTTTAAATTTATTCTAGCTGTTCTTCCTATGAAAATTGAATTATACTTAAGCGTTGACAATTAAGCGAGCCACCAAAACCAATAACGATTCAATTCAAGTAAAAATCCGTTATATTCGTAGTGGTACGAGCCGGTGGCGTCACAAGAAACACTTTGCGAGTCACTTAGGACCTTAAAGAATGATATAATGCGGCTGATTTATTTTAGTTTGTCTTGTATTAAGTGTTTTTATTGACACCTACTATAAGTACCCGTTCGGATTACACGCCTATATACTATTTACAATAATAAGTTATATTATGGACAAAAAGGTTTAATTTGGAAAAAATGTACCCACCTTTGCTTGGACAGAAAGGGAGAGAGTGGGAAACAATTTAGGAAAAACATACTCAATACACTCAACCGGAATTTGAAGCCGGTTATTTCCGTTATCGGCAGTCTATTCCATTGCGAGCGTGATGCCTTAGATCACAGTTTCTTAAAACATGGGTCACGACACACCAGGGGGTCGCAAATAATACTCTGGAGGTCACAGCAAACATCGATACACGAGAGTAGATTAAATATTTACTATAGAACTATTGAAACTATAGTAAACTAAAGCCTTTCATTATATAAGCCTGTATTTGTTCAATTTGATTGAAACAATAAACGTCATCCAATATGATGACACAAATACAATTTTAACTATCGTACGTATAATTAACTAAGATAAATTAATGCAATAGTTATATTCATCCATAATATTTGTCAATTATAAAAATGTAATTGATATTATTGGTTATAAGTACATGCACTTATCATTCTTAGCAACAAATATGTTCAATATTTCTAATTATTATTTTATCCAAAAAAACTAAAAATTATGTAGGTCTACTAGAGTACAAAAAACTCAGCCGCTACTGCTCGGGGTTGCTATTAAATTTGGCTCATGAAAAGGGACAATAAATAAATAAAATTTAGAGCCTGCGCCTCTGAGACCATGCTGTTGACTATGTGAGTAGTTTTTTTCTAGCACCACGTCTTACTACCCGTTTGGGTTAAACGCTTATGTACTAATTACGCTAATGGTTTTAGGGATTAGGAAGGTTATATTTATAGAAAATGTACCCGCCTTTTAGTGGAGAGAGAGAGAGGAAAACTATTTAAGAAAGTACACCCCCCCGTACATCCGACAAAGACTCAAATTTCGATATTCAAGTCATTGGTAGTCTAGTGTACTGCAAGAGTAGCACGTTAGACCATGCGGCCACTGAAGTGGGTCATTGAGTAGTTCTTCAACCCAAATTCAAGGGGGCGCGTCTGTATATCGGCTACTTTCAGTTTTCGGTAAGTTAACGGAACGCTCCAAGTGGTTTACCCATTCACTATAACTCACATCACACCAAATCATCGTTTTAATTATTTATCAAAGACTGATTTAGGATACGAAAACAAACATTAGAGCTTTGTTGTGGATCATTGGCGAGTAAACTCAAATTATCTCGAAAGGGGCTCAACTGATAATCTAGGCTTGGATTGATTTCAACAGGCTTTGACTAAAATTAGTAAAGTAAACAATATAAGATACTCTTATACTCCTCAATTTGAATAAAATAGGTAAACTTATGTTATTTATTCGGCCTATGATAAAATAATAATAGGAATAAAGTGTTTTTAGCTATTAATTATACAAAAAATAAAGTAGTTATATGAATAAAATGAGAGTAAAATATATAAATACAATTTAATTAAAATAAAATAAACAATATCACAGTAAAACATATAAATACAACGAGAGTAAAAACTATTAATACAGCGGGACCTGGATAATTCGAACTTGAAGGGACCAGGAAACAGTTCGAACTATCCGAAAATTTGAATTAAATAGGTTTCTTAAAGGGAATTGAAACAAAACACAGTTAGGTTTGCAACCAAGCCCGAAAACTTTATTTAACGTATTTGGACATAATCTGTTCAAAATTTATTTAAAACGCCTGAGATTTTAATCTGTTTTCCTTGGCTTGGACAGTGACCTCATGGTACACACAAACGCATACATGTACTACTATGTATGTACTAAACAAAACAAAAACTAAAACTAAACAACAAAATAAATTAAGCTTACACGTCACAAGAATATTGCTACGACTGAATCACTAAGAACTGTGCACGTAACCGCTCGAGAAGTTCGACCTTGACTATCGGAGTACAGAACTGTACGTGTAAATAAAGATGTATAGGTGTGCGGGGGAGGGGGAGGGGAGTGAAGGAGGGTACTGACCTCATTCCAACGTCGCCTCCCTTGTTTCCAAAAATATAACACGGCACCGTGACTAGAATTAGGAAAACAACACTGCACAGTACATTACAACTTACAAAAGTTCTAACAAACCAAAACCAAATTCGAACTATCCACGATTTTTTAACATTATTTTAATACAAAATTCATGGGACGGGATGAAAAATTCGAATTATGGAAGTTTGAATTAATCGGTTTCACTGCTCTCATTATATTAATATTTAAATTAGTGAGGTGATTAGATGACCATGGAAGGGAATGAGTTTTTATCCGAGTGAGTCTCATCTTCTAAATAATTAAGAGGAAAATTAACTTAATATACTAAAGAATGTTATCGTCCTGGCATATATTATGGAATTTTGGGGATTGGATACATTTACAATGAACATTAGCAGTTGAAAATGCATAAAAATTGTTTTTTCAAACTTAAGTAAGTCTGGTACAACGGTTAGTGTGCTTGATTCATACCTGAAGAAAAGGATCCTAATTATTTCCATGATTTAGGTACCTTCCTTGAACAAGGACCCCGGAGTATAGTAATACTGATAAAACGACACACCTTGAGCAAGGAAATACGTATGTCTTATTTTAAAGGAGCCATCCTTAAATAATTACGCCAGCTTTTTTTCATGATTTTCGACCCTCACCCCCCAACCCTCCACGTAAGGAATAGTAAGCTCTTGGGATACGTCCCTCTCCCCTCTTCTGCCTTTCCTATATTATGTATTTTTTACGATTTGGTAGATTATATTATTTTAATCCTTTAATTATTTTTAGATATTAGGATTGGTAAGAAAGTGAGTGATACAACATTTTAAAATACTTTAAATGCGTAATTTAATGAAATATAGAAAAAATCTTATGAGTAATTTATTTATTTAATGACAAAAAAACGTTAGAATTGGTCTCACAACAAATATTGATAGTAAACACTACGTACGATGGATTCTGACCCCCTCCCCATCTTAAGAAAGCGTGAAGAAATACTGAAACCCCCCAAAACCCATACGTAATTTAAGTACGGGCCCTCACATAGTTTGCTGGTGACGGGGATGCTGGGGTTCAAATACTGACCGGGTATACTAAATTGGGTTTTCCTAAAAATCAATCTACCTCCACGCAAGTGCGGGTATACCTTCCACATCTCTACCTCGTCAGTGTATATATGCAGATAACTCGGATGGGTAGTAAGAAGTGAATCACATAAAAGTTTAATACCTAATGATAATAACTCTCGAGTGAAAAACAAGTGTAAATACCATAATTAACCCTCACAACACTATGCTCCGTAAAGCGTCACTTGTATGTTGTGTTTCAGGGGTTAATAAGCCTCCCTGTGCTAAGAGCAACTGTGTTGTAACATAATGTTAACCCTCACAACACTATGATCCGTAAAGCGTCACTTGTATGTTGTGTTTCAGGGGTTAATAAGCCTCCTTGTGCTAAGAGCAACTAGCAAGTGTTAGTAACATAATGTTAACCCTCACAACACTATGCTCTGTAAAGCGTCACTTGTATGTCGTGTTTCAGGGGTTAATAAACCTCCCTGTGCTAAGAGCAACTTAGCAAGTGTTGTAACATAATGTTAACCCTCACAACACTATGATCCGTAAAGCGTCACTTGTATGTTGTGTTTCAGGGGTTAATAAACCTCCCTGTGCTAAGAGCAACTAGCAAGTGTTGTAACATAATGTTAACCCTCACAACACTATGCTCCGTAAAGCGTCACTTGTCTGCTTGTTCTAAGCGGGCTGCGGTAGGACCTGATAGCTGATGGTTTATCTACACAGTTACTAACGTTAGGAACGGAAGGGTGAGCGGCGTCGGATCCGAAAGGGTGGGGGTGGGGGTTTCAAGGGGTTTGAAGGAAGGAAGGTAGGAGGGAAGGGGTGTGGGTTGAGTGAAGCTCACTGCGAACCAATCAATAAGCCGGAGAGCCGGAGCAAGCCTCAAACCCCTCACCCCCACCCCCCCACCATGTGTGGCCCAGAATTTCAAAACTCGCTCGGCTCGCCTCGGTACGAACGGCGAAGAGAGAAAGAGAGAGAGGGAGCAGAAGAAAAGCTCCGGGTCCCCTAAAATCCCTGGAATTTGGTGTTCCGGAACTTCAATATCCACACACACACACACAGCCAGTAGATAGTTGTGTGGGAGAACCAAGGATCTCCTTGAATGAGGAAAGGGTAGGGGGTTTAGGGGGAGGGGGGACAGGTCGCGTTCGTCATTGTAATTGAAAAGAGGGTAAAACGCAGGGGTGCCCATACCCATAAAATGTTCTCTCTTAAACAAAATAAAAAACAATAATACTAGGAGCTTGACAACAGGAAAAAAATATAAAACATGTACTACATAGAAAAAATCAATTCACCTTATTACCCGTTTGTGCTATACGCATACATACATACATACATACATACATACATACATACATACATACATACATACATACATACATACATATATACATACATACATACATACATACATACATACATACATACATACATACATACATACACACATACATACATACATACATACATGCATACATACATACATGCATACATACATACATAAATATATACTTACACACATAGATACATAGGCCTTCATACAAACATACATACATAGATTAATTACATTAGTTGTGTAGAGATGAGAATGATAGAGTTTTAAGTTGAATGTACCCCCCTTTGCATGGAGGGAGATTGAGAAAAAATTAAGAAATAAAAAAACCTTTTTTAAACTTGAACGATATTCTAACCCTGAACTCCCTGTCCGTGACAATCCAGTATTTTGTGAGAAGTATACCCTCTACTGTGCGACCACCGGTGAAGGCCGACTCATTGTTGTACCCTGGTTTCTTCAAAGCACTTGTAGTTTAATTTTGTAGGTTGGTTTGCTTGGACACAATAACGTGAAGCCCAACTTGAATGCCCTATAGAGGATAGGCCCTACTTTCTCGTTATTTATATATATATATATATATATATAATTTATTTAGCACCGTCTTATACTACCCATTCGCATTTTACACATAAGTACTAATTACGCTAATGGATTAGGAATTGGTAAGGTTGAATTTAAAGAGAGTGTACCCACATTCGCGTGGAGGGAGAGGGAGAAACCATTTAGGAAAAACCCCTCCACTAGTTCGCCCGACCGAGATTCAAACCTTGATCTTCCCGTCCTCGGCAGTCTAGCTCAACATGAAACCAGCGCGTTAGCCAACTACTCCACTGAGGTGGGTATTATCATGTTAATGTTAACTTAATAATGATAAGATTCACTGTTGTGGTCGAGCGGTCTAAGGTGTTACCCACACGTTACACGTTGGCATCGTTGATCGAGGACGGAATAGGAAGAGGTGAATAAAACAAGGGAAACTAGAAAGAGGATAGTCAAAGAGTTTATCACAGCTGGGTCCACTGAAGTGTATTTTTATTATATAATTTATCTCAGTGATTTTATAATATTCTCAGAACAGTAATGAAGGTGCTTCTGCACCCAATACACCCCCTTACCCTCTAGTCATGAAACTAAATTGTTAGTACGCCTTGTATCCACGCGGGCAAAGGCGTCAGTCTCATCTTGTCTGATTCACCATTGAAAGTTATTTTGTAATATAATCTCAACCGGGTGTACTCAGAGTGGATTTGTATTCAATGCTTTTTCATTCTCGCTCCACGCAATTACGGGTACACTTGATTCATCACCTCCACCTTCCCCATCACAAACTCATGAGTTGAAATTTAGTATTACCAAGTTTCAAAATCTTTTATTTGAAATTTATTGCTATAAAACCAATAATTTCTAAGATATAAGTAATCATATTATTTTTATTCAATTCCTTGAAACGTGAAATTAATTGTTGTGTACTTTGGTGTACAATGTTTTTGTAACAATGTCTAAAACTTCATTCGTGCTCTTTGGCGCAGTGTTTCTGCAATAATCAAAGTAGTACGCATAAGGGGAGGGGTGCTCAAACTCCTTCAATTGATAATTAAATTTACACTGGATAAAACAATATCAATATAATGAACAAAAACAGTTCCAGTAGTAGATTCTAGCAAGAAGCTATTCTTTTAAAAGAGTTATTCTTAATAATTTCTTCCCTGAAATTTAAAGAATATCTTTAACTAAACATGAATCAATTCTGTCAACTTTCAGCACTCTCCCTCTCCCCTCCTCCTCACCCCCCGCCCACCCCCAAAAGATGAAAAGGTGTATGTAAAAACATATGAGTATCTCAGGCAAGATTATGATCACATTTTATAAATTAGTAAAGAAGAGAGAAAGGGAGCAGTATCGATGTGGAGGAAGAGTAGACTGGCGGATACAAATGCTTCCACGTCATTGGATGAGGAAAATGTCCCAATGTGGAGGAAGAGTTTGGCATCTGAAGGACAAAGACATGTTCGATGTGTTTGAAGCAGTCCACGCATTTATTGCTGATATATTCCCAGATGCCCTTTACATTCAATTGTGTGGGCGCTAGCTGTGCTTACAGAAACGATTGTTGGTGCCAAACGTTCAGTTTCAACACCGACAAGAATAAAAACATACCTTTGGAAAAGCATGTTTGAAAATCGATTGAATGGTCTCGCAGCCCTTTATATTCGTCAGGACCTCAGCATAAGTGCAAATGAAATTGTAGATTATTTTGTGAAATGTAATCGACGTTTTCAATAATTTGAAATTAAAATATGATTTTAAATCATCATTTTCCTGAAACTCCTTAGTTAAAATTGTCAGAAAATGTCTGATGTAATTTAAATATGATATGACTGTGCGGTATTTTTTGTGCTTACATTTCTTATAGTTTCAATAAAATGCAAATATTTGAATTATTTTGTAAGGAAACATCTCAATATTATTTTATGTGTCACCATAACTAGGTTTTATATCACATATTAGGTTATTGTATTGTTAACCGGCTAATTACCATACCTTGTCATAAAAAATCGATTATTGACACCCCTATCCCTTTAACTAAAATCCTAGGTACGGCCCTGGCAACAATGTATGATATATAATTTCACGAATTTTACGAGTTTTTAGTAAATGTCTCTAACTTATATATATATATATATATATATATATATATATATATATATATATATATATATATAT
>CABFVX010003730.1:18692-29360 GCA_902151425.1 Timema shepardi | reverse complement strand
TATATATATATATATGTGTGTGTGTGTGTGTGTGTATGTGTATGCGCTAGAAAAATTGAAACTTGGCAGTATGGTAGGAGGATTGTCTCATATAACCAAAAAAGAAAAAAAATGTGAAATCTCAAAATAGGGCACTGGGAATTTAATGGTCTTGGGGGTATAAATATATTAAAAGTATATCAAGAAAGAAAAATAATTGAAATTTGACAAGCAGATATAAGTACCACTCCAAATAATCAAACCAATCTTAAAATTTGAGAGTTCAAGGTTGGAGTTTGTTTAATGATGGAAGAGGGGCTCAACATTTTCATAACTAATATAGAAAACAACTAACAAGTGTGATAGACCTATAAAACCTAAACTTTACAGCAAGATTAGGGGAATATTTCAAATATTCAAAATATTCGGCTAGTTTCAAATTTTACAAAGGGACTCCGTGAAAAAGGGGGAGGGGGAGGATTATATTGACAGATAACATTTTTGGTGAGATAGAAAACTAAAATTAGCCAGGAATGTAGTGGGACTACTCAAAATACCTCAATAATTCTTAGTATGAGAAATTTAAAATTGGGAAACCAGACATTTAAGGGTAGAAGGACACCTTCAGATACCCAAATTAAAATAAAAAATTCTAAGAGGGAATTTAATAAATGAATAAGGGGAGGATGGATGGAGTGGATCAAAATGTTCAAACTGATATAAACACCTAATTATTTAGGTGATATATAATCTAAGATTGGCAAGGGGGCTTATGTGTGGTTTCAAATAAACAAAAGATTGGAATATTTAAATTTTCAAAATTGAATTCTGGAAGATATGAGAAGGGTGAAGTGGGGTGGGGATTTGATTGGAAGGCACGTAAGTAAAATAACTGTTAAATTAAGTTTTCCAGGAATGTAGAAGGATTATTCCAAATTACAAAATTAGTGTTTAATATTTAATCTTTGTAAGTGAAGGTTGTGGGGTCAAGGAATATAAAGGGAGGGGGAAAATTCCCAATGATCAGATCTAAAGGAATAAACTACTTATTAGTGTGAAAGAAGATTGAAATTTTTTCAGGTAGGTGTAAGGAAGAGCCCAAAATTATTTGAAGGTCTGAACATTCTTAAATTTCAAAATTGATCACCATATTATGGGAAGATGTTACCCTCAAAATCTCTAAAATTAAAACAAACATTTTGGTACAGTAGATAATGTAAATATTTTATTAAATATAAAGGATAAAACCTAAATAACCAGAAGATATTGGCTATTTATAATACAAATTATTTTTGTATTCATGCCCCCCATTAAACTAGCCTTAATTTTTAGGACTAGATATAAAATTTCCAAAAATCCCTTTAACCCTATTGGTAAAATAGTTTCTGTTACAGATACAGACAAATATACGGATGTCTTCCCAAAAACCTTTTTTTTAATGGGTCATGAAACATCGACATTTATCAAAATNAAAAACTTTTTTTTTTTTTTTTTTTTTTTTACGATTACGTTACTTCTCTTTCCGAGATACTGAAAGAAAGTAGAAAGTAAAAAGAAATGGAATTTTGAAGAAACGGAATGCTCTCTACTGCCTCGTTCGACTTGACCTCGAGCTTGTGACTCTACATAAAGGCAGTGAAACGTTGATGTACGTCCCGGTGAACAAGTGGTTAGAGTGGTTGACCACAGATCGGAAAGACTCTGGTTTGGTTTTATTAGGTGCTTGTGAAGATAGGCTACTTTGTTTTGTTGTGTAATACTAATTGTTCGGACAACACACATTAGTAGTTAGGTGGCCAAGGTAGTACAGAGCTCTCATTGGCCGGATTTGGTCACGTGACCACGCCTCCTGCTCTCTGATTGGCTGTTGGTTTCCCCCTCCCTTCCCACCCCTCTCGTCATACTACTGCCGCCCCTCCTCCTGCCCATGTCCTGCCTTAATGATTGTTAATTAGTGATTGTTAATTGATTATTGTTAATTAATTAATTGGTAGAGTAGAGGTGTTATAGTTTTTATTCGTTGATTAGGGCATGTAGTTTATTATGGCTGTCGGGGGTAGAATGAACATTGGCTCTTCTGTCACAAGGCTCTGTCCCGGAACAAGCAACATGAACCTCGTGCTATGGTTGTCGGGGCTAGAATGCGATAAATGATTCCCCTGCCTTGAGACCCCCCTCCTCCTTTAAAACCTGGCGCCAGTCTGCCGGGTCTACAAGACAAAAATAGATCGTGACCTCAATAACCTTGGGGTTTCCCAATGACGTAATCATTGCGTGTTATGTAGCAACCCTGGCACCAGGTTGGCGGGCTGACAAGACAAGTTGAGACAAGAATACATATCGAGGTCATTGACCCAGGCAACGGGGTTTCCCTAGCACCAGGTTGGTGGGCAGACAAGACAAGTTGGGACTCGTAAGGGACAATCAGTAAACAAAACACAGATATTACAAATATACATATATTTATTAAACATCACAATTATACATTTTTACAGGAATGACGCATATATTCGTTCATACGATTTTCTACAGTGTCTCTTAGATGTGTTAGTAAAATTGTTTTATTTCACAATCCAGCATGTAATAGTCCAAACCGACGACTTGACGTGTATAGTAGGTAGCGCTGATAAGATCCAGGTTTTTGATGTGCGTTTCCACCGTAGGCTCTTCTAGGTCGACGACTTCCGCTGATTCTGTTAGCGTGTCACATATATCAACGACGAGTGTGTCGATCAAATCTTTTCAATAGTGTGCGACGGGTGTCGACCACATATCCCGTCGGTTGACGGTGACGTCGATGAGGTCCCACACTTCACAAAGACGCGCCAAGCTAGGTGCTAGATAGGTGACCCATTTGATTCCAGCGTCTTGTTTCTCGTTGATGACGACCATACGATCACCACACATAAGTCTCAGAGAGATTTAATGATTAGTCAGACTAATCTTCTGAGGAGGTTGCATGTTGCTGAAAAACTTTGATATGACAGACTTGTACGGTTAAACATGGCGCAGCTCCCACCGCATTTTTCTAGCTGGACATAGGGCGTAAAGTTGTTCTTGACGCTCATGCCAACGATGACCCGCCTGGCATCGACTCCATCCAGCGGGAACATTGTGTTGAAAATACTAGTGACGGCGAGCGGCTTCACCAGCTTTGCTTTGCTGCCGCAAGCGTCTTGACCTTCCATGCTGTCTAGCGGTTATGGCCGGCACGCCGTCGGGACGCCCCTTTTATAGCCTGAGATGGTCATCAGCGTGTTGATCCTCAGTTCAGCCTTGCGTTTCAGTTTTGTTACAGCCTCACTAACACGTTGCCGTAGGGCCTCTTTGAAAGGACGCCCTTGATTGGCAACGTCGGAGAGCACGTCGATACCCGTATGAAGAGCCATTTTTCCGATGGCTTTACCGCCGCTTCTCAGCAATGGTACGACGCTTTTGAAAAGGCCACTGAAAAAACTTCCTATCCCACGCCCTCACTGATAAGGAACACCGTGGTAGATCAAAGATATTCCTGTTCCAGCCTGGTTGACGTAGTATCTTTGGTAGGGGAAGAACATGTTGAGCAGCGTCAAAAATGAAGTTTCACGCGAACTTTTCCAAACTCAAATGGTACAGGTTCACCCGTGTCGGTTCTTATATTGATTTCCAAGCTTTCAATTTCCCTTCTAAGCACAGGAATGTAGTGCAGAGGGTCGTAGCTAACTGTCTTATGTATGCCGTAGAGATAGTTTACGTTGTTGATACCGACGATACGTAACAGCGGTGCCACAATGTCACCCACAGGCTGAGGCTCGACGATATCCGTGTAGATGTACATTTGCGAGGGCAGGCCTAGTAGAATGTTGGCGGCGTACGGTGACTTTGGTACTTTGATCAGATTAGTCTGAGGATCGAAACCGAGCTGTAGACTTAGCTGGTTTGATAGAGTCAGCAGTTGTATATTTGGTGAAGAAGAGATAACTTCCACCTTTTTGTTGGGGTTTGTGTACTTGAATACAACTCCAGAATCCCCCTTAAAAGCCTCTATTTCGTTTAGAGCTTTGATCAATTCATGGATAGTGCCGTAGTTTCCAGCAGGGATATGATCCTTGAATATTTGTTCCCCGCCGATAGCGTCCACCCAATTGTACCATACAATATTTTGACCCTCGGGTACGGTGGTGAACGAACACGGATATTGAAATTCAGCCAGAGCGACTTCCCACCGGCCGTCGAGTGTAAGACGGTAAGGAAGTTGCGTGGTGAAATTCGTGAGGGTATTTTTCGGGAAATATCCCATAGAGCTGTCGCTGGGCAAAGTGATGTAAAATTGGTCCTTCATGGTAGTGCGCTGACGTAACTGGCAGGAATCCAGGAATTAAATTTGGCTGGGTAACCTTTCCACTGCACGTACACTTTCTTTCTGGCGCCTTTACCCTTGACACGTAGTATTTTATCAACTTTAAAAGTTTCAGGGAGACGTACGCGTTGCAATTCAGGTTCGTAAAACGTCCCCTCCACTTGTTCGCCGTCAAGATCGGTGAGTCTGTAGACGACAGGTTGTCGCAATACGACACTGCTGACTTTGAAAATCTCTTCGCTCCAATTGCTTTCGTAGCCCTTTTCAAACAGCATTTTGGATTTGCTAATACGCACCGTGTCACCGACTTTTATTTTAGGCTTCGCGTTTGGACGCCTTTTGCCGTACAGATTATCTCTGACTTGAAGCACCTTAGTTTCTGAAACGTCGGAGGGCGCCATCTTGATACTGGAATGTTTGGCGCCGTTGTAAGCGTCGACTAGGTCTTGGAGGACGTCCACATACCTATACGTGTTATTTTTGGTAAAGTAGCGCCACATGCGTCCTTTCAGCGTTCTATTGAATCGTTCCACGATGCTTGCCTTCACGTCCGGATTATGAGTGGTGTAGTAATGCACACTTTCTTGCTTGAGAAATTTCCGGACTAGACGTGCCGTGAACTCTGTCCCCTTGTCCGTCTGTATACTTAGAGGTTTACGACCGCTTTGCTTGAAAATGTCACGAAAGGCGTCTCTCACGGCGCTCCCCGTCTTGGATGGAAGCGTCCTCGCCCATGCCATCTTGCTAAACACGTCGATGACGGTGAGCAAGTACGCTGCACCGTCGTTGTATTTTCTGAGACTTCGCATATCGTTGAGATCGGCTTGCCAGAGATCGTCAATGTTTGACACCACGTACTTGTTGCGTGGAAACTTTTTTACCACAGGTTTGTGTAGGGTATAAGCGTCCTGCGCACGAAGCCATTCTCGTACTTTTTCGGGATCTTTCTTGGACGCCTTTATGAGCGACGCTGCCTCTCCAAGCCCCGCAGGATGAGAAGGGTCGTAGTAGATGTCGGCTAGATGGTCCATTAAGCTCTGAACGACAGCCACCTATGTTCATTTACCCTCCTCAGTTTCTTCTTCTTAGGACGTTGCGACGGTGTTAGTGGTTGTGGTATGGGCATCGTATCTCTAATGGGCGCCAAACGTTTCGGATTTACAATAAATTCTTTCGGAACGTTTATTTTTTGCAGTGCTGTAAGAAACTCTCGTCAGCTTGTAGGCTTCTTGCTCTGACCAGATCGTTGACTAAATCCACAATGTTGGATCCACGGAGAGGCGTATCTTGAATACTCACTTCTCCGTTTGAGTCCCAAGAGTTGCCGCCTCGGGAAATGATATGTTCTAGTAAAAGTTCAGCTTTTATTTCGTGCTTGTGCTGGTACAGTATTAAGTACAGCTGGGATTGGAAGTACAGGCACTTCAGGGGTGGTGGTGGTGGTGGTGGTGGTGGTGGTGGCAGCGGCGGTTTCAGATGGTGGAGGGTGTTGACCAAAGTGTAGATAGCGCTGTAATATTTGTTGGTATAAAGTCTATTTAGACTTGTCGTCAAGTTTTGAAGCGAGGATTTTTTCAAATTCCCTGTCCAACTCGGAGACCACTAGATTGGTTGCCGAAGCCACTTGTTGATGGTGTTGCTCGTAACGGTGTAATATTTCCGGGGACACCAATATAATCTTTTTCATGTGTTCCATTATTAACTTGTTTAATAAGGAACCGAGGACCCCGCTGATTAAAGGGGCTAGAAGTAAGGGCAAGAACGCTCCTCCTTTCTGAACGAGTAGTTGTCTCTTCTTCTTCCAGCACTCTCCTCGTTTGACCAGCTTGCGCAACACCTGCTTGGTTTATATAACTTTGTCTTCTGCGCACTTTTCAGCGTTACCCGCTCTTTAAAGTGTTGTAGGTACACTCGCAAACAGAGTCTTCCAGTTTCTTGTGGGCCGTTTTCATCAAGGTGACACGCTGTTGAGGGTTCATGTGATACATCTTACGAAGCAGAGGGGCCTGCTTCAGCGCTTTGGGACTCATGGTTATGAAATGATCTGTAAGCGGGAATTGTCATTGTTTTTATAGCTTTTGCGTGGTAGGTATACGCAGCACCCGGCATCGGTGTAGGTCTTATATCTGAACAATTCAGGTGTACCTTATTTGAAATCTATCAATATATAGCCTTGAGGCGCACTTGTAGCATCAGTGTAAGCCTCTTGCAAAACACGGGCATTTTCAGGACAGACTTGACGCGCAAAATGTTGAATCTGAGCTTTATCCCTGTTTTTTTTAAACGCACGATATAATGTGCGTTTAAGGAAATGTCTCTTTGGCCTTTGCCCTGGTGGAATATATTTTGTGTAAGGTACATGACGCTAATATTTTGATGGTGACATCCTTTGGTGAAAAGATCGACGACCACTTCATTGGCTTCACGCATCAGGTCGTCCAGGGTAATCAGCTGTGGAGAGTCATTACATATGTCATTCATTTCCGGCAAACCCTTACAGAATATGACGTGGGGACTTGCCCCGTTTTGTTCGAACCCCGGCTGCCCTAAAGCATAATACCAGGTGATTTTATCAAATTTAACGTCATCACACATTGTGTCCAAGTGACGGATAAAGTCTGCTACAAAATGTGACTTTCCACAGCCGGAAGGGCCGCTTATGATGGGGGAAAATGGATATTTCAACTTGTCCATAATTTTTGAGACTGAGCTTATAAGCTACATAAGCTTGTATTTATAGGATAGGAGGGAGGTGCGGGTGTAGACGTTAAAACACAAACATAACAATTTTTACAATATAAATTTTGTCATCAAAAAGTATATACGCAGTGTAAAGTATACTGTGAATATTTATAATACATAATTATTAGCATAAACATAACAGGTTTGTTTACAATATTTATTTACACACAGTGAAAAGTATACTCTGAATATTTAAAATATAGGGGGGATAGTGGCCATGGTACTAAATATGATATATACATATAGACGGTTTTCAAATAAAAAAGAATATATATATATATAGAATCAGTTTATTATGTATTTGAATAGATTTAAAATAAATATATATACAATCAGTTTATCATATTTGACTAGAAAGAAAATAAATATATATACAAACAGTTTATTATATTTGAATAGATTTAAAATAAGTATATATTCAAACAATTTATTATAATTAAAATATATACAAACAACTAATTGACTAGAAAAAAATCAGGTAGGCGGAAGATTGTACTGGCAAATAAAAAATATATAAAAAAAGTAACCCGGGTGCATAAAAAAAATTCTTCTTTTCATGCAGAAAAAATATGAAAAAAAAATTTCAAATCTTTGAAAAATGGTATGTCAGTGGAACTGTCTAGAATGAAAGAAAAAAAAAGATTATTCAGCCCGTCTAAATGATCACCTTTTATTCGTGGCGAGTGCGTTTACAAGGACTCTGATACCCAAACGGCAACGTATTAAAATCATCGGTTATCCGGCGTTTGGTGTACACGGGCCAGTAGAATTTAGTCTGTAAAATGGTACATACAGTCGCAAGACCTTTTCTTACAATTTTATGTGGTATCTGTATGTATCTTTCCGCAGCCTGTTCAGTGACCATCGTTACAAAACATCAAAATTAACATCGTTCCGGTTGCCATAGTTTATGGTGATCCCTCGAACCTTGCGCACCGTTTTTTGTTTTGGCAGGATCGCCACCAACACAAACTCGGTACGCGTAATTCTTGGGACCACCAGATACAAAGGCGCTAATGTAGCTTCCCGGACCGTAATCCTGAAGTTCATCAGTGAGGTCACTTAAAAAGTCTCCGTTTGGTGGACTCCAATCGCCGGGGTGTTCAGTGAATAGAAAGCTATCTGTATCATGATACAAAATGCGGTCCCCCAATTGTTCAAGGATGCTGTATAAGTGCAACCTAGCCATAGCAGCTGTGTAGCATGCCACCGCCACACTCGTGTTAGGGTTAGGGTCGCAACGCGTCACGCGCATCCTTGTAATTGAGGAACATAACCTCATCATTTACATCAATGACGCTTTCCACGGTGATGTACGGATCCGTCAGGTACTTGTGGATGCCCTGATAGTCGTTAACAACGGCTTCGTGTGGTGAACCGGGTCTTTGCCCAAACTTTCCACATAATGAATTTAAAAAGATTTTAGCTTGAGTGCGGAGACCTCACTCAATAATCAAGAACCAACATGTTCTAGGTTGGTAGGCCAGGGAGGTGGTAGCGGGAAGAGGGGAGGACATGGGCAGGATAAGGGGGGAGGAGGATGACTAAAGGGGTGGGAGGGGAGGGGGAAAACCAACAGACAATCAAAGGGCATGAGGTGTGGTCACGTGACCAAATCTGGCCAATGAAAGCTCTGTTCTACCTGGGCCACCTAACTACTCACATTTAATTACACTAAGGGTGTAGGGATGATTAAGATAGAATTTAGAGGAAGTGTATCCAACTTTGCATGGAAGGAGAGTGGGAATTTATTTATGTTAAACCTAGCCTTGGTTCACCCAACTGGGATTCCAACCCCAACGTCACTGTCACCCACAGGCCAGACTAGATGAGCATGACCCATCTGCATCTGAGATACCACGTTTCACAGCCATAGAAAACAACTGGTGAAACTTTGGTTAAGTATATTCTGAGTTTTACATTACAGACGAGATGTTAACACCTTAGGAACGAATAATAGCCTGAATGGTCTGACTGTGTTATTTTCCTAATTATCAATCTAATATCGTTATTTTAAGGTAAAATTCAAATGTTTATCAATTATTATTATTATACTAAAGAGCCACATGGCTGACTCACTCGCTGATATTAATATCTACCCACTTTCAGATGAGCTAGAAACTTGAAATTTAGCAAACTTATAGCTTCTAGCCTGTAACCGACGGGAAAATTCAAAAAGTTAAAAAAATAGTTTAACCCCTGAAAAAATTCAAAATGGTGGAGCAACTTTAAGGTCTGTGCGGACCTTTCTTTGGAGGTATCGTGTGGCTAAACGGTAAGATCTATAGGAAAACGGCTCTGGAATTACATTAGTTTACATCCACTTGCAAAGAAAACTCTCTGGGGGTTTGGGAGTGGAGCCCCAAACGAGCAAAGCGAGTATAATATATACACACGACTACGTACTGCAGTGCATCATTGCAAAACAACAAATTTTAGTAAATTTGTATTTTAAATTCAAATCTTTCTTAACATTTAATCTCTAACACGTGTGTAAAATTAAAAATAATAGTAGCAATAAATACAGACCGGATGCATTGTATGTTGATTTTTACAGATGGAGGCAATTTATATTTGTTTTTTAAGGGGCATAACATTTAACAGGTAGTAAGCACCTGGAATAAAGCTTAGTGACGTTTGAATAACTTGCATCTGCACCAGGAACATTATAATTTACTAGTATTCTCCACCACACTGGGATCCAAACCAAAGTTTCTTATAAACGAGGTGACAATCGTTTAAGGTCGATTGCCTTTGTGGTCTTGCCGAAAGCTCAAATACATTTAAAAATATATATATTAAATAGTAGATATAACAGTTTAAGGCATAAACAAAATAAATGTAGCGTTTCCAACATTGAATATATACTTTGAGGCTGTCAAAACTGACGACATACTTCAAACTTGACAGCTTCAGAACATATGAAATGGATTTGAAAGTAGGTCCGGTATATTTTTAAATCTACAGATAAGTTTCTTTCCAGTTTACAATATTATGATGATGTTTAGACCAGACGTGGAATATTATCTTCGGACGTCCCGTGTTTGATCCTGACCTGGTCAATATACCACTTGACTACTCTCAATACTCGTGTGTTAGTAATTAATGGACGTAATATTCGTCTTATATTCGGCTACCAACTTTGAGTATAATATCAGTGATTGCTAACAACATTGAGTATAATATCAGTGATTGCTACCAACATTGAGTATAATATCAGTGATTGCTACCAATATCGAGTATAATATCAGTGATTGCTACCAACATTGAGTATAATATCAGTGATTGCTACCAATATCGAGTATAATATCAGTGATTGCTACCAACATTGAGTATAATATCAGTGATTGCTACCAACATTGAGTATAATATCAGTGATTGCTATCAACATTGAGTATACTATCAGTGGTTGCTACCAACATCGAGTATAATATCAGTGATTGCTACCGACATTGAGTATAATATCAGTGATTGCTACCGACATTGAGTATAATATCAGTGATTGCTACCGATATTGAGTATAATATCAGTGATTGCTACCGACATTGAGTATAATATCAGTGATTGCTACCAAAATCGAGTATAATATCAGTGATTGCTACCAACAT
>CABFVX010003730.1:0-15943 GCA_902151425.1 Timema shepardi | reverse complement strand
GCCACATTTCCACCTCTCATGACTGCTAAGTACCGAGTGTGTGTGTCTGCCACATTTCCACCTCTCATGACTGCTAAGTACCGAGTGTGTGTGTTTACCACATTTCCACCTCAGTCCCAGTCCTCAAGGTATGGCCCACCAATAAAGCATCAGCCTGGCACGATTTATCCTCTAAAAATAATTGTTCCAAGGCTTATTTTTCATTTAAAAAAAAACTAAACCTGATGGACGAAGGTGAATCTAGATGAAGGTGTAATATCACATATTTACTAACAATATTTCCTCGCTATCATTTTCTTAGTATTGCATTTTGGCCCTCTTTTTACACTTGGTATGAAAATAAAGTAATAGTTGTTAGGTTATGGTTTACTACCCCCACATAAAAAGACTAAGATATTGTTAAATTAAATGGCCGTTAAAAGTTCTTCCCCGATTCACAAGATTAACTGAGATTTTTTTTATTTAGGGAACGTATAGCGCTTGAAACTTTTATTTTCTGTCAAAATATAGTGTCTTGGACTGACTTGCTATTGTTGCGGCCTTCCTGGAGCCTCGTGGATTCACCGTAAGATCCCACGGGGCAAGAGCACCCGAGTTTTAGCAGTCAAGGTGTGAGAAGGGCACTAGCCCATAAGACTAGCGTATAGGCAGTCAATAAAAATATATGGGACTTAATCATTGTGGCCGGCACACCAATTAGTGAAGGCGAGACTTTTTCTGCATAGCTAAAAAATTAAGTATTTCAATAATATTATTACTATTATTATTATTATTATTATTATTATATTATAGCGCGTCTTACTACCTGTCTGGGTTGTACGCACTTACGCTAATGTGTAATGGTAGGGTGATGGTGAGATGAAATGGAGGACCTACAGTTTAACGTGGAATCCGAACCACGGTGGAGCCTTGGCATTCCACACATTTACAAGATGTCATGTCAGAGGTTAAGGAGGGGTTTGGTCATCAGATAAATCTGTACCGGGACCGAGGATTGAACTCTGGATCACCAGCACTGAAGCTTACACCTTACCCCTAGACCGTCAGGTCACCAAGTATCTCAATAAATCAACCTATCACTAAACGTCATTATCAATGCATATTTATATTAAGTCAAATTCAGCAATAACCTAATAATAAACGTTGGTAGAAGACATACCGTACATATCTGGCACCCGAACACAAGACAACATAGTCTAGTGCCCACGAATTAATAACAGACGCGTAATGATAACGATCAGGGCGTATATTTGAACCAGTGAGGATCCGAACCCGAGACATCCGGTGAGATTACGTCACGTGCCCCTACATAGGCCAATTATGTATTACAGTTTTTTATGTTAACACCATAAAAAACAGCTTAACAAACAGTTTGTTCGCTTTTTGATTTAAATAGTGTAAAAATTAGGCTGAAATGTCTTTCTTTGAGGTTGAAAGTTCTATAAAATTTGGAGAGGTTACTAATAAATGTGTTGCGTTTCTATGTTCACCTCTTATCCCAGTTGCTAGAGCGTCTACTTTCTGAGATTAGAGATCAGCATCTACTTTCAATTATTTACAATACCAGAATATAGTTATCTTAAAAGTTGTTGCTGAAATACCAGCTAAATTAGTAGGGATGAGGAGGTGAATTTAAAGGGAGTGTAGGCACATTCGTGTGGATTGAGCGTGGTGGACGTGGTAGACCATTTAGGATGAAAGCAACCTCAGTAAAACCGGCCAGGATTCAAACAACGATCTTCCTGTCACAAGAAATCCAGTCTATTGTTAGAGTGACGCTTCAGACCATGTGACCACTGATGTGAGTGACATTAACAATATATATCATGACCCACTTTAGTGGCCGAATGGTCAAAGGTATCACTCTTGTGTTAGACTGGCCTGCTGATGACGGTAAAATTGGGGTTCGTAACCCAGTTGGGCCAGCCGAGGAGGTTTTTTCCTAAAGGGTTTCCCACTCTCCCTCTACGCAAATACGAGAATATTACCTCTAAAATATGTCCTTCCTCATCTCTACCTCATTAGAGTAATTATTATATATGCGTATAACCTGAACAGGTAGTAAGACGAAATGGTTTGAAAAAAAGGTATATATATATATAGGTACAACGGGAACCAGTAGGGAGATTCAGTAGCAAAAGTAACACCACGAGATGGTTTGAATGGTACCCATCCTGCTGCCCTGAAGAGACTCGGTCTTGCTAACAACACGACTAAACCGAGGTGGAGGTTATTCTCCTCCAGCCCTGTCTCCAGGACTTCAACCGAACCTCCACCGTCCTACCCAATGAACGTCTGCTATGTTATTGCTACCGTAGCCTCTCGCCATGGGGAATGTCACAGAAAAACACGTTTTGTTTTGGGGGGTGAGTAAGCGGGAGTACAGTCATTCATAGAGGGGCAAGTGGACAGAAGGGGGAGGGGGATACCTGAGGGGGGAAGGCTAGGGGATATATGTGGAGGAACTTGAAGAACAATTTTATAAATGAAAGTATAGATTTAAAAAAGTGAAATAAGATAGTTCTGTCGATATAAATTAATATTATAGGTCATAAAAAATCCGAAGGACCAGTTTTACTTTCTAAATCATTACACAGCTTTTAGTTTTACGAGAGAGAGTGTGTGTGTGTTAAAAAAAAGCTCTACCTTTATCAATACAACAATACAAAGCACAGCCCAAAACAAAATAATACATATATATTACACTTTCTATAATCAAATACACTTCGATTACAAGACATAGAGTCGGTGACCTGGCGGTCTAGGGGTAAGGTGTCAGACCTCTATGCTGGCAGCTGGGGTTCAATCCTCGGTCCCGGCACAGATTTATCTGATTACCAAACCCTTCCTTCACCTCTGACAAGGCATGTGGGGAATGCCAGGCCTCCACCGTGGTTCGGATTCCACGTTGAACTGTAGGTCCTCCATTTCATCTCACAATCACCCTACCACTACACATTAGCGTAGGTGCGTATAACCCGAATGGGTAGTAAGACGCGGTGCTAATAATAATAATACAAGACATAGAGATAATAATATACAGAGCACAATCCAGAGATGTACAGTACTGTGCTTGTGTTTATATACAGATGAAATATTTAAGCAATAAAGCCATTACAAATACACCCTAATTCCAGAACAAAATACCTGTATTGTAAGGATAAATATGTTTATTTCATTTTGTAAGGTGTCAATACCGGAAAACCAAGTGTAAAGTTACCTTTCCAATAAAAAGAAAAATTATATCTCCGTGTTAGATATTAATAATCTCAGAAATTATGGTTCAATATTGATGATGCATTGTTCTGACCAAGCTCATATATAATAAATAAACTAGTTTAGTAGCTATTAAAATATCTCTCCTAGAAATAGCGTATTTAAAGAGCTAGTTTGCATTTTATAAGTCAGCACTTCCTATATTTATATAATATCACCTGTTATTAAAATTTGGACCCTCTAACACAACTTAAAAATAATTGTGATAAAAAGGTGTATCCTCTGGGTATACTGTAACATATTTAGAGTAGGTTAATGTAGAAGAAGCTGAAGAAGCATAGATTCATCTTTATTTAGTAGAGTAATTTTAAATTATTTTTTCCTCCTTAGAAATTTAAGAAACCAATTTTACTTGTCCGTTCATCTTTCAAAGAAATTTTGTCTTTGAACTCCAAATAATACGAAAAATTCGACATAATTATTTTACATCAAAGGGAGATAAAAATGGTAAATCAAATCGTCAAATTCAATTATTTATTCATTTTTCTTTGAAAATAATCATTTGCCTTGTTTTTTATAAACTCCAAAATTTCTGGAAGAAAATTAAAGAGGACTTAAAAATGAATACCCCAAACAATTTTTATCCGATTTATCTAAAATATTAAACGTAATTCAAAAGGTGCAAATCAACTCTCAAATGGATAGTGATAATTCACGTTTAAAGTTTGAGTGATATTTGATTAGAGGCAGACAATATCTCATGGCTGAGAGACTAGGGTGATATAACTGCTTCTAAACATGGTGGACATCAGTCTAGGTATGTATTTTTATGTTATAATGTCAACGGTTGAAAACAATGAGATAATAGATGGCGCTCTACACTAGGTCGTTAAAAAGAAGCTGATGAGCACCACTGTCATTAAGTTAGCTTTATTCAGACTAGATCTAGCTTTTTTCAAAGTGGGTTTGATGGGTAGGATAATCAAATATCTGCTAGTGCTAGTGCTTAACCCAACGATGTGTGTAACCCATAGCTACCCGTCAACAGGGAACTATACATGACGCCTCATTAGCTCAGGTTACTCATGTTCTCTTAGCCACTTAAGGCCCTTGACCCTCCAAGTACAAGTCTAAAACCTATTTTGTGGAATGATGGGCGGGAGGGTAAAAGGCGTGGCGTGGCATCACAACCGACCAAAATATCCTTTCGCACCAACAGGAACAGATGGATCACGGAAACCGTAGATGGCGCTAGCTACCGGACAGGTCTTGCGGAAAGATCATAGGTTTGGAAATATAAGTTTTCTCGAGAATGAGTGAAATTGTCATGTTAATATTTTCAACACCCCTTCTAAGATGATTTATTGATGTTTGTTAATTGTTACATTTTCGGATTTTTTGATACGGAGCCAGCAGTTTTCTATTGAATAATGTCAATTTTATCGTTATTTTACCACTGTTAAAATTATAGAGGAAGTGTGTATATAAAAAGTATAACTTAATCAACATGATTTTATTCTGAATAAAACGTTTCCAAAAATAAAATTGCAAAACAATACAAATTCTTGAAGATAACCGCTTGTTCCCACGGCTCTGGATTTTCACGCCAAATGAAAAGGGCTAATCGTCTTAATAAAGTATTAATACCATATAATCGTACAGAATATAGATTCACCTGGAAATTAATCATGGGCCCCAGTAGCCGAAGTCTGTTTTTACTGACAACAGGAATGAAACATTTAAAAAAAGTTCTTAAAGCTGTTCCATCACACACTCGAGTCTTTATTCACACACCTGTGACAGTAGGCTGCAAGGTGCGAGTGAAATAAATCTACTCAAAAAGAAACAATATGCCTTTGCCCTCAATTTTGTCTAGGGCTTGAAAAAAGTCTCGTCCAATCGTCTGTGACGAGGGAAATTTGTTTATATTACTCTTTGACTGAAGCGTAGATAAGCTATTGATATGCTTAAATAGCGATTCTCACAAGGTAATATCGTTATTGTATTACGGTCCGAGGGTGATCTCGAGATAGATATAAAAATTATGGTTGCAAATATTGAGACCGTTTGGACTTCAAAACACAACGAGAACAAAGTATCACGAGCAACATTTGGCGCGTCTTGTCAAATTATGATCTTGTTTGTTTACGTAAGAATGGTGAAGAAATGACACCAAAGAATCTATTTCAATTTTTTTTTTAAATCAGTATTGAAATATGTTTTGGTTTAATATCCAGTGTTACGTAGAGATAAAAGGGATTGGGTGTCTAGTTTATATTTGTTAACATAAATCGTGTGGCTATAGTCTGATTATGCTGACAGGTGAAATTTTTGACTTATTGGTGAGCCCCTTTAAAATTTGTCAAGCCTTGATTATGTCCAAATTTAGCGATAGACAAGGGGTACCTTAGTTTACGTGAAGTCGTCGTAAGGGGTACGTAATAGTTAATATATATATATATATATATATATATATATATATACTATTTCGTGATATGAGCGCCTGAGAGAAAAAGTTGTGTAAGTCAAAAATCTTACTTCTTGGGAAAAGAGTCTTAAAGTAAAAGTTTTTTGTAAAATTCAAAATAACTAGGGTGGAAAATTTTCCTCTTTAAATCACACATAAAAAATGTATTTTAAGCTAATAATGGAAATTTTACTAAACATTTTTGAATATTATTCAAATTATCTCATAGTCTTAGGAGTTACACCACTTTTGCAGTTAGCATTTCTTTTAATAATTAATATTTACTGACTCACTCTTTATTAATGGACTTGCGCCAATTTTGCAGACAACTTTAATAAGGTTATGTATATTTACTATGTATAAAAATAGCTGTAAAATGTATTCACAACGGAGAAGTAATACCAACATTTTAATAATGTAGTCATTATTATAAAATATCGTGTACAAAATGTAGCAACCTATGACTGCTTATTACTTATTACTGCTTGAGTTGACTCATTCAATACCCCATTGTCGTCAAGGTCTTCATCAACACTTTCCAAAGTTCAGATTTTGGTGACGTATTCAGTGAAGTGAAGAACTGGTGATGTACAGGAGCTATGTATGGGAGTAAGTCAAGCATATCAATTTTATTTGCCGCTCTTACTGTTCTAGGTATATTAAAAAGCATTCTTTTTTTATAGTTGAATATGGTTGTTGGTTGGCTTTTGCTGGTAGCAAAATTAGTTTATCAAATTCCGTGTCAAGATTCAGGGCTTCCTTATAAATCATCACGAATAGGCTTTCTTTTGTGAACCTCATCCACTGGATATGAAGCCAATTAACCGGGAACCCTTCTTCATTTTTTCTCCTTCTTATCACTTCTTTTTCAAACTGAAATGTAGATTTGAAATTCTCCTGTGCCATCATGTGAACTTGAAATTGTTTTTTTCTTCGAGAAATGTGGATAGTTTCATACCAGTCAGATGGAATAAAGTAAGCTTTATTCTTGGCAGTGGATTCAATGTTTCCGAAATCTGAATCATTTTTCATATAAGAGTGCGCAGGAACCATGAATGTATGGTCTAGCATGGAAATGTATTTGTTAAGAGTCCATCACAATTTTCATTCACGTTAATGCTAACTTAATATTGCAGTTTTGTTCTGTGAAGCTATCACTGAATGCAATAAAGTGCTTTTTGCCAACTGCCACATTATTAATATGTAATGATAGACAGAAGGCTATTTACTTGGATTCTCTTGAGGCGGCAGTCTCGTCCCAAACATACATATAGGCTTTGTTAGTTTCAAAATTGTGTACACCCAAATTGTAGCAATACAAGCTTCTTTTATGATATGCAATTTATTTAGTAAGATTTGTGAATGGTAATGTCTTTAGATGGTCGAAAGAAATAACATAATAGTCCTTGTCCTGAATTGTCTGTACTAATTCTGCGTCATCTTTCATTGCCTGTCTTTCATTAAGTGTACTTCATGTTGATTTTTTTTTCAAGTTCTTCAGAAACTTCTATCTGTATCTTTAGTTTGTCAGATTGCTGACATGCGTCTTTCAATGGTACATGAAAGTGTAAGTTTTCCTTTGAAAGAACATTTCGATAAACTGTTTCACTGATTGAAATTGTATTATTTTCTTTGCATTGTCCCACACACATGTTATACATTTTCCTCACATTCAATCTCGAATCCAAATATTTGCGATTAGGATTGTAATGCCTTGTGTATGATGGGAAACTTAAAATATGATGTTTTTCTTCGTTAATATTGTTCTCGCTTGTTTTGTTTACACTTGGTTCCTTCCCCCTCATGTTCTCTCTAGGTCGTCCTTATTTATCTTTCTTTAAAGCTCAAGTCATTCTACCATCTGATAGTTAGGATGTTTAAAGAAAAAATTGTTTACAAACATTCACATTTTCATTGCTATTATTTAAAAATATTTGTTAGTACAATCCTTTCTTGCTCTACTTTAATTGCGTTCCCTTATTTGTTTAGTGGCTTCTCTTTTTACTATTTCACAAATATAGGTATTTTGTTGTGAAAAATGGCCCATTTTCCAAAATGAGTCAAAACATAATTTTCTCTGTTCCTTTGATATTTTGGTATGACAATTTTTCTGACATGAACATTCTTCATTCACAAAAGTCTTAATGCTCAGCGAGCTCCTCTTAGTTTTCTTAATATTTCTTTTTCAACTCAATAAATTCCTTTTTTTCCTCTTTGGTATATTTTCAGAACAATTATTTTCTTCTTCCTCTGATAAATTACTAACAGTAACACTTCCACTTGTAGTGGCTGGTTCCTTCTGACCTCCAACACCTAAATTAAGCAAAAGAGTATTTTGTATGGCAAGTAAACCTATAAACAAGTTTTTTTTGTGGGTAAAAGTGATGTAAGTCAGTGTAAAGGTTGGACAAAAAAATTAAATTAAAATGTATTATCTAGTTCTGGACTGTTGTAGGCCACTCTCTTTTTGCACAATTTATATTAAAATAAGCCTTTAGTAACCTTAGTTTAGTTGTACTAATGAATAATATAAACAATTTTGATAACAACTTATATTAGGTTATGTTTGGCTTAGTAACAAATCCAAAACAGATTCGAGTATATTTACCTGTGTCTGAATCTGTGGAGGACGAATTACTATCAGGAGCATAGTCTTTGTCAACATCTGGATCCGAAATATCAGAGCAAACAGACATTTTCAAATCATTTCACAGACAATTGCAATACCTGGGACAGACCACAAATGAATGCACACACTGATAAAGTCATTCATGTGTCTACCTCTGGACAATGCTGGCCCCTGGTGGAGTATTTATGAAGATAGACTTACACCATTTATGCACAAGATAGAATGAAGGTAGAGTGGTCTATATTTGGTGCTAGCTCAGATAATAAAAAAAATACTTAAGTACACCACTTTTGCTCTCAATGGCTCACATGATAAACATTAAATAATCAGGACCATATTTATGGCTAAGAACAAGAGACACGGGTGTAAGGACATGTGATCTGAGAACACAATTTTTATTTCAGATGGATATTATACAATATTTATAGCTTTGGACCAACAAAAGAGGTTGCCAACCTCTACTTTAGACGAGGTTCAGTCTCTTCAACAAGACTTAGGTTCATAGCCCTTTGAGATCATAGTTTTATGTAACAGCAGGTCAAACACAGTTCACTTGTCATGGTGTCAGGTGTTAATATCTGGAGGTGAACATTTTCAAGAATTCAATGTTTTTAAAGGTAAACATTACAGTAAATTTTCCTATAAGACTTTAAAATCTTTGATCAGAGATAAAGATAATGTATTCTTTAAGGCTTTAGTTCTAATATCAAAGCATTAACATTTCTGATCCAAAGCAGACTGGAAAATCCGACATTAGTGAAACACTCAGCCACCAAGCGATGAAGTCAATAAGTGAGTGTAAGTTGGTGTTAATAACTTGTTGTAAATATTTCGATAGAGTTTCTGGTATAAACGTCCTTAAGGTGGGAATGTAGAGAACGCGAGAAAATGACAAAAAGTATTGCAGTTTTTTTTATTAAAACAATTTAGTATTCAAAATAAATCAAATATTACTTCAATTTAAACATAGATATTAATTTTCTTCACATGGAAACCTCAACATTTCTTGAATATATGTCAAAGGAGTCCTAGAATTTAGTGGCAACTTTTTCTCTTTATTTAAAAGTTTTTCATTTAATACCACTTGTTCATGATATATATATATATATATTCAACAACTGTTAATGTTACAATGTGAAGAAAATTAAACTTCATGCTTGCACTGACGCAATGTTTTATTTATTTTGTCCCAAAAAAATTGCCAAACTAAAATTCAAAAACACTTACCTTTTCTCACGTTCTGTACATCCCCACCTTAAGATAAATTAAAGTCACGTGTGAACTTTAAAAATCTCGATTGTACTGTCCTGTTCATATAAATCATTTAAGAATGTTCTGTAAGAAAGGTAAAAGAAAATTGACAACTTATTTCTATATTAATATTCTCGTTCTATGTAACAGCATACTGTTACCCAAATGTTCTATCCCTATTTCTAATAACAAAGTCTGAGATCGTCAAACATTATCGAAAGAAACACCCCACAATCCATCCAGTGTATTTCGTCCCGGATCTCGAAAATGTGACCCCTACCAGCATTTACTGAATGCTGACCCGCCATGCAAGGAATAATTTAGATTGCCTACTTACGGCTCTGTTAGGATGTCGTTTTATTTTACATCCATTACTGTTTCCAGCCTATGGCTTAAGTCAGTTTTTTTTAATTCAAACCATACATTTTCCACTACCGGCCTGCTAGCTAGGCCTGTCATAGCTTCATGTGCCTTATTTATCTATCTTAAGACTAGGACAGGCACAGAATCCAGTCCTTGATCGTTAATTTATCAATGTGAAAGGGCAAACCCATATATTCATTAATAATACAGTTTCAGTCATGCCAGGAATCTATCCCGGTACCCTTGACTCATCAGGCAAACAGGCTACCGATGGAGCTAGGCATCTGGCCTAATATCGCGTTTCAACCTCTATATACGAGGAAAAGTTCGTGTACAACCAGCTCGCTATACCGTATACGAGCAATTTAATATAACTACAGTTTGACTTTCATCTACAGTGTGACTTTCATTGACTTGAGAGATCATCTTGCTTGTGTAAACAGTGGGGCCATTTTTAAAACGTGATGGCTGCACAGCACGTGGGTTGGTGTGTAAGTGTAGATTGAGTAATATTTATAAATATCGGATAAGGTTATTCACATGACATTCCAACTATATGTGTATTTGCGTAGAATCAAAATAATTAGAGACAAAGTTAAATTAAATGTTCTGAAATAAATAAAAAAAGGAAAAAGAATATTGGAATAATTTCTAGTTTATTTTTTCTTAGCTATAAGATATTTTTTATTTTGTTTGAAATACATCAACAATTTTATCGTAAGCATAACGTCCAAAGCGTCCAATCTATGAGGCGAGCGTTGGGACAATTTTGTCTCCGTTTTCTCGACAACAGCGCGAAGAAAATTTAAACATTGGTAGAATGGACGGTTAGGTTGCCGTGGAGACTTGGGGCAGTACGTCACTGTCAAGATGGCGGCCGTTAAAGGGGAGAGAGGGGGCTCTTGCTGCGATATCTCACGCCGTGGCGGTGGCTTTTCAACGCGTCGCCTCTGTCAACGAAGCGGGGACCACTTATTTGTAGGACTACTTTATGAAAGTTCAATTTTTATTGTGCCCAGAAGCTATAGTAATAACGTAGTTAGAAGGAACTTTTAGAAAACATAAACTTTTGTTGCGGTCTGCATTAATTGCGTTTTATCATCAGTATTATTACTTTCCCTCTCAGAGAGAAGTATTATGATCAACTGATCATAGAATTTATATATTTTTATATTGATAAATGTTGACGTTTCATGACCCCTGAAACAAAAAAGTATGTTTTCGCGCTCCCTCGTGTCTGTATATATGACTAGAGCCGAACACTTTTTACCGATCGGGTATCTATAGTTTTCGTAAAGTTCTCTCGAGTAATGTTTGGAATTAAATATTTGACCTTAAAATTAAGGGTAGTTTACTGAGGGGCAAATAGAGATAAGTCAATTTTCTACCAAAATTCGCACTAATGTTTTGATTAAATTTTGTATTTAGGCACTGATTATCATTATAAACAAAATTGCAGTTCTAATTATAGCAAACACCAGGGATCGCCTAACATCCCAATATTCTTCTTTCACCCACCTCAGTGGTATAGTTGGATAACGTGCTAGCTTCATGTTTAGCTAGTCTGCTGAGTACGGGGAGATCGAGGTTCGAATCTCGGTCGGGTGAACTGGATGGGGGAGGTTGTTGTTCCTAAATGGTTTTTCACATTACCTCCACTTCCTCTAAAATTCAACCTCCCCAATTCCTAATTCCCTAGCGTAATTATTACTTAAGCGTATAATACAAACGGGTAATAATACGTTGTGCTAAATAAAATATAAATATTTTAACCAATATAAATTTATCGTAACAATGAAGTTATAAACATCTAATGAATTTCGGACAGCATTTTAAAATGAATTAATATAATAAACCACCATTCGTCGTTGAACAATAGTTGAAGCGAAGGGTTAGCCCATCCTTATCCACAACAATAGAAATACCTTGTAATTTAATTAATTATAAATGAACAGCCAAGAATAATAATGGCTTACACCTTTCACGATGGAGAAATACGAGCAGAATCTAAATACTCCTAACCAGATATTTTAGCATCCTCTCTTACAAGAACATACAACATTTGTGAATATAATAGTATATGTTCACTTAGGTACCTTAATTATGTATATCCAACTCGGGTCAACCACGACAACTACTTGTGGAGGACCACCATCATTCTGAAGTTCTGCTAATCATCACAGATGTCACTGATGAGGGCTCATCTAGCTCGGGGAGTTATTTATTGTTTCTGTTATCTTTTAAAAGGGTTTGTTTGATTTTTGTTATGTGATTACTACGGTAATGAAACATGATTTAGATATTTCGTGTTTAGTTACTTAACAATATTATTTTAAATATTCAATCATTTGGTACGACCGTAGTTTCGGAAAGTCTCTTGTACGATCCGAATGACTTTCATTTCGATGTTCAACTATGCACTTTTCATAGTGGACGAAAAATGAGAATTAAACCTAGGTTAATGCTATTAAAGTTTTCTCCAGGCTGTTTAGTTGGCACTGAAGACTTGTTTATGGACAATATTTCTCATTCTTAATGAATGGATAAATTGTATTTTGATTTGCTATATTAAGATTACTTAAAAAACTTTAGTAATGTATAGGCTAAATTTAATAGTTTTTTTAGTAAAGGTAGTATATATTACCATTTTCTGATTGGGCGAACATTGGGGAAGACATTCCCATAGTTTTATTCAATAGGGACCCACTAATAAAAAGTATGACTTTGGCGGTGCGTTTAAAATACAGGTTCATAAAGTGATATACTTTCCTGTATTTATCCACTAACTCAGATACAAGAGTTCCTAAAATAGAGAAGAAATAGAATGGAAGAACCTATATATAATTTAGTAAATACCTACAGATAATCTGACAGCAATCAACATTTATTGGTAAAAGTAAAATATATATAAAAGACTATCGCTATTTTGCGGATTTTCCCCAAACCTAGGTTTGGAAAGACTTTTCAATCAAAGTTGGGCTGTTGCGTCACTAAATTCAGGTCTACATATAAAACTAACCTTAGTTTTCTTTTAAACTATTTCAAAAGTGATCCATTCTTTAGCTGTATTTAATATGTAATCTACAAGTGAAAATGGTCAAATTAATTAGCCAGCATATTGAAAATTACTTTCCCGTCACATTTGCCGCCATCTTTAAAAAAACTTTATTGAAATCTCTAAAACTTTTAGTTTTAACAATTTAAAGAACTTTTATAGCGAAGATTAAGTATCAATAGCATATTTATTTTATTTCACTCTTTCATTGAACTTTATTGTCTATTTTTATACAAATAAACGTTGTGTTTATTTCATCATGAAAACACTGTTGTTATTAGTCGTCTTGGTAACGACAAAATTTTCATTCATGTAGGACACTGATTTTAGTTTATTAAAGGGTATTGTTTAATTTGTTATGCACTATATTTCATTTTCGATTTAATTGTGTGAACTATTCAATATCACTAGTTGGTTGTCACAGATACTGAATTAATGTTATCTTTATTACTGGCAAACCCGATTTAAGGCAAAACTAGAGTTTCCTAGGCAAAATTAGTACAAGCAATTGCATGATGGCAAAACTAGGTTCGCCTAGGCTGAACTAGTAAAGTCTAAGTTCTGTCAGCATGAATTTGATTTGCTTAGGTTAAATTTGTTGAGACAGTTTATTTATTTTTTTGGTATAAGAAGGGGTATTAAAGAGGCTATAATGTATCTTACAATTGAACATTTTTATTAAAAATTAAATACTTGAATTGATAAAAAAAATTAATGAAAAATCAATGTTAATAAAGAACAATATTTTGCAAAAAGCATTTAGTCCATAGTCATTTATTGCTACATGACAGAATTTTGCGGTGCTCTGATTTGCATAAAAATGCTTTTTTTTCAAAGGCACTTTTTTCGAAGTACAATTTTCGTTGCAAGTACAACTAAGAAAGCCCTGCCCAATACCAAGTTAGTTCTTAGTTACTGCAGTCCTCTGAAATATACTGTTGGGCGGTATCTCCTCTTCAGATAAATAGGTATGTGCTCAAGAATCAAATTACGATCTGAAAACCAAATTAACATAATCAATAGTATCATTAACATAAGTATTTATTATAATAATAAAAGTTTACCCAAAAAATATTTCAGCTAAGAAAATCATAATATATTAATTACTTGCAGTACAGTTTGATGAGCAAACCATTCTTTATTCTATTGTTTAATGTCCAGATTCATTTATATCGAGACCCAACCCAATAACACTTTGAAAATCTGCTTTCGCATTGTCAGCATCAGGAATTGGTATTGTTACATTGTTTACAACTTCGGATGGTGGGTGTGTTTTGTCAGAAACCATTTTAATTTTCTTTGCCTGTTTTTCTAAATTTTCTTGAGCAAGTCTCCTTGTGGCACTTATACCTTTCTGGCTGTTATTCTTAATTAAAACGGAAGAACCAGGAAGCTCTGAACCAAACTAATTTTTCACCTTCATCCTCTTCTTCGGATCACACGAGAATTTCACGAAACCCATCTTCATCTTCTGTCTTTTATAATATCTAAAGGCAGTGAAGACGTGGAAAGACCAACTCTTGGTTCAATTACAAACATTGCCTTGTATGGGTGTTGCTTTGTTCCAGAATGAAAGGATATGTTTTTAATAAACTGGATGTATCTTAGACCCTCTGACCATTTACTTGGGTCCTTAAGTACTTGAGTCCTTCATCCAAGTGGCAAACATGTTTTCAATATCTTGATTAGCTCTTTCCAGAGAGCTTCGGCTTTGACTGTGCTGGGGTTTTCCGTGAACTATTTTGAGCTCCAGACACAACGTTACCATCTCCTTTATTACTTGATTTACAAATTATCATCCTTTGTGTGACTGCAAAATGCATGATGCCCCTATAGCCAGAAATATATGGGCATCAGTTTGTAAGCCAACTCCTTAGCTCTCTTACTTTTCAAAGTAAGCAGTAGTACAAATTTCGTTAAGTGGTCCTTGTACACACTTATTAATTTAAATCGTCCACTATCCTGTGTCTGTAACTCGATAAGTTCAGCCTGACAACGACTATTCATTTCAGAGTGAAGAATTTGCTTTGAGACCAGCCCTCGTTTCTTTTTAGTTTACTTCTTTTGGTACACTTCACGCATTGATAAAAATAGTTATATTGGCGTATATCTTTGATGTTTCAACTAGCATTTTGTTTGGACACCAAGTCCCATAGCAACGTGATCAGCTTCAATTACATCAACGACCTCTTCAACTGGTAGGTAATACTTATCTACATTATTTTCGCTTCTTGCTATTTGTGAGATACCTTTTTAGCAGGTGATATTGAATCGTCTGCTAAACTCACTAAACTAAAATTAAGGACGTAGACTACTAAGTTTACCTTACTACTCACTCGGTAGTAGAGACGTTCCTTAATCTCGGGACCTCCAGGCGTATATAAGATTAACCAGAACAATGATGAATAACTCAAAAATGTTAAATGAAATTGATCCCAACATATGTGTGCCGGGAAATGTGTTAGTGTATTTTACTAAATAAAATTGGATGCCATTAATAAACTTGACTGTGTTATTACAAATAGAAACGATAAAGGAAATGCACACGCTGTATATACAATTAAGTACCCTCTTTTAAAAAAAAATAGTCAATTAATTTTACGGATCGTTAATGCAATCAAATATTGTATGAATCACCGTTTCTTTCCAAAACAATAATTATCAATAGCAATATTCTGTCTATTAAAATTAAAGTATTGTTAATTTTTAATATACGAAGAGCTTGTTTGCTAACTACGTGATAATATACATGATTATTCAATATTCCTTCCAATTACAATCATTAGTTATACCAAAGTCTTGATGCTGGACAATTAACTCATAGCCATACAAAAAATGTATGGCTTACCAATAATTGCAGCTATTGGCATAAAAATATATGTGAATAGTTTTCTACTCATCTACAACCACTCCTCTTGGTTCTTGTCTTCCGAGTTTTGTTCAGTAGACTCATAAAATTAAT
>CABFVX010003729.1:13947-64399 GCA_902151425.1 Timema shepardi | reverse complement strand
TCCACCCCGAGCACCCTCAACCACCCTATCACGGTATTTTTTTTTTAAACACGTTACTCAAACAAACCACAAATATTCCGATAGAAACATTATAATCATATCGACACGTCAATTTAACATGACATTAAAAGAGTCCCCTCTACCCCCCCTCCTCCCCCCCTTAATTTATCAATCTGCATTACTGAGAGTATAATGTAGTACGGTTTATGCTCAGTACACCAACATAATAATATCACATTGTTGTGGGGTCGGCGGTTAGAATAGCGTTTGTGTTCTCATTTGCATTTTAATTCTACCAGAGCCTAATTGAAAGTGGCGAAAATACACACACATTTAATCCTCAATGTATTAAATTACTTAGCCAGTATTACACTGTCATATTTCTTTCACAAAAGGAAGATTTGTATTTTATAAATAATATCATAAAAAAAAGGTTGTGTATCATAACATTATCTCAGTGATTTTAAACCCTTTTTCAACTCAGGGAACACTGAAAAAAATACACTAAAATTGTCAAGAGGTTGTTTTAAGAAAAAGATTGTATCATCAAAATTACGAGTATTAAGATTACGTTTGTAAGTTCAGTAACTAGAATTATAACAATTTTGTTAATTTTAGAGAATATTATTGATCATAGATTTAAAAAGATTTATTCCTATTCATAAATTTTTTTTTATCTCTTTTCTTTCAGATCCAACTTGAAACTTACTCCCATGGCACACTTGGTGACCCTTCGTGGTACATCAATATGACACGGCACACCCATGTACCACGACACACCCATGAACCACGGAACACCCATGTTCCACGGTATACCCAAGTTCTACGGCACACCCATGGACCACGGCACACCCATGTACTACGGCACACCCATGGACCACGGTACACCCATGTTCCACTGTACATCCATAGACCACGGCATACCCACAGACCACGACACCCCCATGTACTATGGCACACTCACGTTCCACGGCACACCCATGTTCCACGGTACACCCAAGTTCCGCGCCACACCCATAGACCCTGGTACATCCATATTCCACGGCACACCCATGTAATATGGCACACCCATGGACCACGGCACACCGATGTTCCGTGACACACCAATGCCCCACTGTACTTTCATGTGCCTTGACATAGCAATGTGCCACGGCACACCGGTTGAAAAACTCTGCATTAGATCCCATTTTCTTCAAAGTTTGTGCAATACAAATGGATGCCAATCATGTCAAAAACTTTACTAACGAACCATTAAACTTTTAACAATTTGACTATCAAAGCTGTTCCAATAATTAATATATGTTTTAAAAATAAACCCTATGCTATATCTTTATTTTTAGCACCGCGTCTTACTACCCGTTCGGGTTATACACACTTACGCTAATGTGCAATGGTAGGGTGATTGTGAGATGAGATGGAGGACCTACAGTTTAACGTGGAATCCGAACCACGGTGGAGGCCTGGCATTCTCCACATTCACAAGATGTCTTGTCAGAGGTGAAGGAAGGTTTTGGTAATCAGATAAATCTTTGCCGCGACCGAGGATTGAACCCCGGACCCCCAGCACAGAAGTCTGACACCTTACCCCTAGAACGCCAGGTCACCCGTTTTTCTTTGTTAAAATTCTAGATAAGGTAGATCTTATATTAATAAAATAAAGATAATGTCTGTCTGTAATGAGTATTACACGATTTCTACCACACACAGAGGTCTAAAATTTAAAAATTAGTAGCACCTGGGCACGAACATCCGCACCTGGAAGCAGGAATTACACAATTATTTTTACTTACTTTTTTTTTTAACTGATTAAAAACTTTGTCGGAAGCAATTAAAATAAATAGGTTTTTTTTTGTCAGTTTGAAGCAAAGCAAAGATGGATACTTTTGTTAATCTTTTTATAAAAAAAATGTGTACAATATATTATTTTATAAAAGCTCTTTGATGGATCATCAACGTTGCATCATATGTGTTGTATAAAATAAATGTGACAGTGTAACACTGCCTTAAGCCACAAGAATTGTTTGAAATCTATCTCGCCAAATTAAAACTAGATATATATATATATATATATATATATATAATTTAAATATTATATTGGTTCGGGTGGAAGGATCAGGGGGGTGTCAAGGAGGGGGGAGAACAAAGGTTTAAAATATCAAATTAAACTTCAACTGTCAAACTAAAAACTTTCATCCAAATATATAAACTTAACTTTCAAATAACTATTTTATGTATATACATATATTTGGTATTTAAAATTAATTAGATATTTCAACCTACGCAACGCTCCCCCCCCTCCCCACCCATACTCCCCCACTAAACTATAAAGATACATGACGAACAAAAAGAGATACGATATTATTTCCTAACACTCCCCTCCTCCTAAAAGACTATACAATTTCAAATATATGAGGAAAGATATAACTAATTTGCAACTAAATTATACTTCTAATTGGAAATGTTTGTGATTTCAATTTCAGACTAACCCCTCCTCCCCTTCAACCAAGCCTCCCCCCCCTCCCTTCTTTTGATGGAATGGTACAAACGTAGCACGTCAACGGCGGATGAATATTGGTGTATATAAAGGAAATGAAATAAAATACAAACTGGTTTTATCGAAGAAAGTTCCTGCTAAGCAGGTCAACTATAAAACACTGCTCGAATAAGTTTGTCCCATTAGTAGAAATGATTATGAAGAGATCACATGATTCTATGGAAACGTTTATACTAAATTATACCACAAATAATAAACGGTATAATTAAAACGTTGAAGAGTGCATAAGCTTAAAAAAAACTGTTTTAACTTTTAATTGTTTATTCTATAATAATAATAATAATATCTACAAATGGGATTTACTCTCCCTAAATACATGCTTTACCTGTGATCGGGAAGGTCGGAAGTCAAATCCCGGCTGAGTATAGTGAGAATTGTTTTTTATAACTCATTTTACACACTCCCTTCGTGCAAATTCGTGCTAGATGTTTTCTAGTGCCTACCTATCTTAGCCCTATCCCATTATTTTAGCTGAACGTGGATAACCTGGACGGGTAGTAAGACGCGATGCTAAATAGAAAACATTATTATTATTATTATTATTATTATTAGCACCGCGTCTTACTACCTCGTTCGGGTTATACGCACTTACGCTAATGTGTAATGGTAGGGTGATTGTGAGATGAAATAAAGGACCTACAGTTTAACGTGGGATCTGAACCACGGTGGAGGACTGGCATTCCTCACATTCACAAGATGTCTTGTCAGAGGTGAAGGAAGGGTTTGTTAATCAGATAAATCTGTACCAGGACCTAGGATTGAACCCCGGCCGCCAGCACAGAAGTCTTACATCAGATTCTTACCCCTAGACCACCAGGTCACCTAAATAAATAGAAAACAAATACAAGTTATAAGACCCCAAATGTAAACTAAACCAGGAACCTTTTGACGACCAGGCAGTAGCGGTGTTCGCTAGGCTTTTAGTAACTAAGTGTTTCATTAAGGAATAAAACTGAAGTTATAACTCATTACTAGAAGATAGAAAATACGAAGCTTATTTGAAATTTAAAGATCTTTGACGCTTTGATGAAAAGTCTTAATATAAGTTAATTAACAGCTTTATTAAATACAGTGATCCACAACCATTTGAAACTCTTAGAGGTGGGGATGGAGTGGATGCAAGAAAAGGTGCGGTTTTTTGTTTTAAAACTTTTTTTTTGTCAAAATAAACTAAATATTTATTCGGTACAGACATAGGGATTAGTTTTCTTCACATGTTGACTTCAACAGTTGTTGAATACCAGGTCAAGACTGTCCTTTAATTTAATGACAACTTTTTATCTTCATTTAAAAAGTTTGTCGTTTAATTGTGCTAGGCTCATGACAGATATTCAACAACACCTCTTGATATCAACATGTGAGTAAAATAAAAAAAACTCGAGGTTTCTACTAAAACAATATTTTATTTTATTTGTCCAAAAAAATATTTTGCTATAAAAACTGGAAAAAAAACCCACACTGGACTTCTCTCGCGTTCCCTACAACCCCACTTTAATCTGACATCACTACCCCCAAATAGGACTTATGCCTCGAGTTGACTTTTAACCACGATTTGTTAGATATTAATACAATTTTAAATTTATTTGTAATAAATAAAAGTGTTTTAATTGAGTAATTTGCTAAGAAGTTAGTGTGGAGGAGATAGCTTCTTAGGGACATTACGGATCAAGAGTCTGTGGATAAAGCAATATGTTAGTGTGGAGGAGATATCTTCTTAGGGACATTACGGATCAAGAGTTTGTGGATAGAGCAATGTGTTAGTGTGGAGGAGATATCTTCTTAGAGACATTACGGATCAAGAGTCTGTGGATAGAGCAATGTGTTAGTGTGGAGGAGATATCTTCTTAGGGACATTACGGATCAAGAGTCTGTGGTTAGAGCAATATGTTAGTGTGCAGTCGATATATTCTAAGTACATTACGGATCATGAGTCTGATATCTTCTTAGGGACATTACGGATCAAGAGTCTGCGGATAGAGCAATATGTTGCTGTAGAGTCACTCTCTTCTTATAGACTACAAACAGTATTCATACGGAGTATGTAACCGGATATTAATTATCTCTCCTCCTTTACAAGAACGCCCCCCCTTTCCACCTACAACTTCCTGCTCAGCGCCATGTCCACAAGATAAAGAACCAGCACGTCAAAAAATTCCCCCGTGATGGTATGACAGCCATTGTTCTACGATAAAGTTATGATGCACCATCATTAAATTCTTTACTGGTGACACAATGACAACAACCAAAAAAAACCACCGGCAAGACTCCTCCACACCGGCCTTATATAGGAAGTATACAGGTTGAACATGAATTGTTTTATTGGTCACGTGATAGCTCTTCCTACAGTGGTGTACAGCCCTTTTATTAAGTAGAAAAGTAACCTGTATCGGTGGTCACATGGTATGCGGCAGTGGTATTTAACTCTCTCTTTTTTTTTGCGTACCCTTAGATATGGAGTAGAAACTTGGACTCTCAGGAACATGGAAAAGAAATACTTTTGGAGAGCTATGAAAGGTGATGAATGAAGAAGTTCTAAGAGGAGCGGGTGACAAGGGAGCCATTTTGGATGTGATTCTTTGGTACAAAGCAAACTGGACTGGACACATCCTACGACGGAACGATCTTCTTCACTACGTCATAGAAGGATAGGTTTAAGAAAAGTGGAGATTAGATAACTTGATGAAGACATTTCTGGGAGCAGAAGGAGGAGGAGGAAAAGAACAGAGCGCATTGGCGACCTAATAAATATAATAATAATAATAACACCCTCAGATATATCTTCTCTTCATATTTTTACTCCCAAGGTGGTTGGTGCATAATTCAAATTATTTATATTCCATAGTAGTATTTAGATCTAAAATCTGCCCAGAACTATCTCTGGTCAGATAGTGTTTACAATGAACTATATAATTCTTGTATGGGCTAAACAGATTGTTGATTTGTCACTTATATTTGTTACTTATAGCTCTGTCAGCTATGATAACTGCAGAGGTATGAATGACACTAACAATAACATTTAATATACAGCTAGTTACGGTGATTAATGGAGGGAAGGTGTCACTTGTAGGGTCAGATGGTGGGCTTGGCAGACTAACGTGCAAGAGAACCTTATGTGGGCTTGATATATCAATGTGCAAAACTACCTTCTGTGGGATTGTTAGATCAATTTGCAATACTGCCTTCTGTGGGATTGTTAGATCAATTTGCAATACTGCCTTCTGTGGGCTTGATATATCAATGTGCAATACTGCCTTCTGTGGGATTGTTAGATCAATTTGCAATACTGCCTTCTGTGGGATTGGTAGATCAATGTGCATACTGCCTTCTGTGGGATTGGTAGATCAATGTGCAATACTGCCTTCTGTGGGCTTGATATATCAATGTGCAATACTGCCTTCTGTGGGATTGGTAGATCAATGTGCAATACTGCCTTCTGTGGGCTTGATATATCAATGTGCAATACTGCCTTCTGTGGGATTGGTAGATCAATGTGCAATACTGCCTTCTGTGGGCTTGATATATCAATGTGCAATACTGCCTTCTGTGGGATTGGTAGATCAATGTGCAATACTGCCTTCTGTGGGAGTGTTAGATAAATTTGCAATACTGCCTTCTGTGGGATTGGTAGATCAATGTGCAATAGTACCTTATGTCTCAGCGGGAAAATCAACGGTAAGCTACCTCACTCCTCATTTCCCTAGTACGCCTCTTCAGTGATGTCGATGTAAATGTTGAGGATCCAACCAACCTCCAGGTTGAGTACTGTATGATATACATCTAGAATAAATAAATGCTGTTCCAAGATCATGTCCTTACGTCCGGCTCACTTGTGGCTAACCCAAAGTTTGGCTTTGATTATCAACTGATTATCATGAAATAATGTATATTTTATAAAATTCTGCATAACCCCACTCGTCTAAAGACATTGTTAGAATAAAAAGGCCTCACAGAGTTCTTTGGACAAGACAGTCAGAGTGAATGGGAGAATCTCTAACCGTGTTCAGGGTATTGACTGGTGAACCTAATGGGAAGAGGCCATTGGGAAAGCTTGGATGTAGATCAGAATTCTTCTGAAATAGATAAGGTGTAATAAGGTGGACTGGATAGAATATGTATAGGGTGTGATGATGTGGACTGGATATAACTAGCTCAAGATAGGTATAGGGTGTAATGAGGTAAACAGGACAGAAATAGCTCAAGATAGCAATAGGGTGTATGTAGGTGGACTGGTTAGAACTAGCTAAAGATAGGAATAGGGTGTACTGAGGGGGACTGGATAGAACTAGGGATAGAATAGGGATAGGGTGTGATGATGTGGGCTGGATATAACTAGCTCAAGATAGGTATAGGGTGTAATGATGGAGAATGGAGAGAACTAGCCCAAAATAGGGATATAATTTAATGAGGGGACTGGATAGAACTAGACCAAGAAAGGGATAGGGTGTAATGATGGGGACTGGATAGAACTAGCTAAAGATAGGAATAGGGTGTGATGGTGTGGACTGGATATAGCTATCTCAAGATAGAGACAGGGTGTAACGAGGGGGACTGGTTAGAACTAACTCACCAGATGGATAGATGGCGTGATTTTGTGAGTGTGGTAATGAACCTTTAAGTTCATAGTGCCATAGCATTAGTACCTTCCAAGATGTGTTTGTGTACCCCACTTACAATGTGGCCAGATCATGCTTTTAATAAACATTGTAGAAATACATTCTGGATGAAATTTACCAAATGAGGCTGGTGCATCAAATGTTAACACTTTGCTCACCAGAGATAGATTCCCACAAATTTTTAAAAAAAATTCGCACCAAATATCTAAAATATTTGGCAGCATATCTTATGACGTTTAAACAGATGTTTTCTCTTATGGAAAGGAAAAAACACCCGAGACATCACCCAGACACGAATTTGTTATTAATTATAAAATTTGATTCAATATAATACATTTGAGTAACGATTATCCAGTCTTTGATTATCCAGACCACTTATCGGTGCTAACAATTGCGTTTAAAAATAAACAAACCAGTACATATCCACTATTAATTAATAAAAAAAATCTATCGTGAACGCCTTAAAACTTTACATTAGAGACAGCAAAGCGTACGAATGGTCGGTGTAGATAGCAGCACTGTTTTGATTTGGCTGGAAACTGAAGCTGTGTCGAGGGAGGTGTAGATAGCAGCACTATTTTGATTTGGCTGGAAACTGAAGCTGTGTCAAGGGAGGTGTAGATAGCAGCACTGTTTTGATTTGGCTGGAAACTGAAGCTTTGTCAAGGGAGGTGTAGATAGCAGCACTGTTTTAATTTGGCTGGAAACAGAAGATGTGTCAAGGGAGGTGTAGATAGCAGCACTATTTTGATTTGGCTGGAAACTGAAGTTGTGTCAAGGGAGGTGTAGATAGCAGCACTGTTTTTATTTGGCTGGAAACTGAAGCTGTGTCAATGGGGGAGTGCGTGTGGTGTAGCTACGTGAGTCAAACTCAAATTTAAAATTATTTACACAAGGATTCCGTATTATCCGGCTTTTCCGTTATTCGGCCTGGAGTGCCACTACTTTAGGAGGGATAATTGCGACTTTAGTTTATTCAAAACCAAATACACCATTGATGCAAATAAAAGGCTTCGTATTTCTGGTAAGAAAAACTCAAAGGGTAAGTCATAGAGTTTTATAATCTTAATTTTTTCATAGTAAGAACCTTTGAAATTGAAGTTTTTGTTACTTAAATTGTGCCTATATTAAATGCAATGAAATATGGCTCCATCAGTATTTATATCTTTTAATGAGGCGCTGATGATTAAACAAGTATCACCTTTGCTCTAACACGTGACTCTCATCATAGATTGGATTAATGTTGACGGGGAGATCGGGGTTCGAATCCCTCACGGGTATGCTAACTGTTGTTTTTCCTTCATAGTTCTTCACTCACCCTCCTCGCAAATAAGAGTAAATTTGCTATATTTTTGTATCCTTATTCCATTAGAGTAATTTATAGACTAATGTAGCCAAATTGGGTACTAAGGCGCAAAGGAGGGATAAAAACGATTCAAGGATGGGCGCTGCCATACAAGAGAGACGCAGGGGTATCTAAAAGGTACACTCGATCACCGCTAGGATCGTGACTGTCTCACTCTCCTTGATTGCTGTACTTTGAAAGTCAGAGTGTTTGACCAATTTAAAAGCATGCCTTTTTTTATTACGAACGGACATTTTTGTAGTAGCTTTTATAAAGTGGACACAATTGCGGTCAAAATTGATTACATTTCAATAAGTTATTAAGAGTTATTTTATAGGTATTGAAGGCACTTTAGTTTTGATTCAAAAATATAAAATGGGACAAAGAATACGTTCTAATCTCATCTAATCTAATTTTACGGTGACATGGAGTTTGGGTCTTGAATCCCGGCTGGATTATTATATGTATATACTTTTATTGACATTTTTCTCGTTTTCCTTCCAAACAAATGGATATATTCTCCATATTCAACAGTCTACCTTACACATCCTAATGTTGTTTACAATTAAATTCGTTTTGCCCAGACAGATAAAAGAATTTCATTTCAAGCCTAATATATAATCTTCGTACAAATGAAACACAACCACTTTCTAAAGTTTGACATTAAAAACCAAATAATTTATTACTTAACTCTTAACCAAAAATAACCTATGTCTAGTCAGCTGATGAATTGTCTCCTATTATGTATCTTTTTTTTTCAGACCACTTCACGAACTATAATATGTTGTTGAATTAAGAGAGAAATTTCGGAACCAAGACAATATTTAAACTAATATAAATAACTGTAATTAAGTTTTAGGACATCCTAGACATAAAATCAAAATATGTTGATTTCACCATGTGAAGAAAATTATGATATAGATGAGTCAAAGATGGCCCACTAAACGATTTTACAATTTTTATGTTTTGTGCTAAAGCTATAATTATGTAAATTTGTAGAATTAAAGGGAATATATAAAGTTTAAACATATTAAAGGGTTGGGAAGGGACAAATAAAAACTTAAAATTTAACATGTGGGCCACCTTAGGAGTCCATCTGATCCAAAGGGGCCCTCCCTAATAAATATTAAGCTATAGCTATAAATGTGTTAGGAAAATATCTTATAGTTAAAAAATGAGTCATAGACACAATAATTACAACTAAAGTCAAATAATAATTTTCGCTACTAAATGCAAAGTGAACAACTTCACGTTTTAATTTTATTTATATGTATTAATATTTTAAAGAAAGAGGTAGCATTTTAATCAAATCCATAACCATCTGAAAAGACAAATTCGAGATATGTTTTGTACACACGATTGCCCTCACATCATTGATATACAATACGTTTCTTTTATTACATTTTTTTACTGGAGCAATGTTTTATTTTGGCAAAAAAGAGTTTTTCTATAAAAACTGCACAATTCCCGCCATTTTCTCGAGTTCCTTACACTCTGACTTTAAGGCCCCTCATACACGTACAGCTTTGTCTTCCGTTAGGCCTGAACAGTTAGAGTCTGAAAGGCCTAATTGACGTGTGTAGGGCGGCCGGACGGCCAATCGTTTGGACTGTTGGACTGTGGGAGTTCCGACAGTTCTACCTGCGGACCGTGGTGCCTGTCGGACGGAAGTGACGTGTGTGGAGGAAACGCGGCCTACCGGGAGACCACGTCTTCAATCGGTTCAGTTTCCACGCTCCGAGTGCTCAGTGATATATCTATCGTGTTCGATCCTCTCTCTACTACGCCACGGTCACTTGGTCAAAAGATTTTGTATCGGCATTTATCGCGGAGTTCAGCACTCTCCCTTCATTGTGTCAAATAAAAATAAAAGAATGTCATAGTCGCGATTAGAAGGAGAAAGCATATTCTCAACTTCTTGAAAAAGTAAATACAGTTGACACCCAGGTTTTCTTCTTTAAGACGCATGCAACCACTGCATGTGCCAGTAATTCATCAACTGAGGACATTTTACCCACGAAAAAACTTGTAATCATCTACACTCAACCAGATTGTAAGACGGACTGAAAAAAGACGATAATAAGCTGACAGTCCGAACCGTACGTTTGTGTGTTGGAGAACCGAGGTCTGAACTGTTTCAGTTCGGCCTATCAGTTCAACCTGAAGGTAAAACTGTACATGTATGGGGGTCCTAAGTGTTTTGTCATTATTCTAAAGACCAAACACTTACTTCCCTAAATATGATCTCATTAGTCCACTTCCCCACCTCCGGATGGGACATGGAACCCTCCTTTCCCCCCTCCCCTCCAACACAGTGGTGCCGGGTCACGTGAAATAAAGCCGGTAGAGCGATAGTCGATGATTGACTCCCAATATGATTAGTCGTGTCTCCGGTTTCGTGACACATTTCCCGGTCACTGACCGCATTACTCACACACCGAGTCCCTCCGACACTTTTTGACACTAATGCACTACCCTGTCACCGACAACTGAGGTTCAACCCCCCTTCCCCTTTCCCAAACTTTTCATATGATGCACCAATCAAGCAGCAGACAAAATTGGAAAAACGGTCAGGGGATGGCAAACGAACTTTAGAAGAGTCGACCATTTATGTCTAGAGCTTTTACATGAACAACCTTAAAAGCACTTTATTAATTTTGAAACATGCTTGTAATTATAAGAGAACGTTCGCACCTTTTTCCCACTTTCTACCCTTCACTCGCTCGCACACACGTATATACATAAACACACACAAACATATTTTAATCTAGAAGCATATTTATACAAAAGTTTACATATCTCGTGTTTGTTGTGCTTTGCAAATTATTTAAAAAAAGAATACATTACTAACCATGTTGTAACAATTACCTATGTCTTAGTCACATGACAGTCAACATTTAGGTATATACCTACATTTTGTCTGTCATAAGTGTCAGCTGCTAAACACATGTTTTTGGAAGATCAAATGGTTCGGCGTAGGGATACATAATTAGGTCTGGTAGCTTTTCAGAGCTGTCAGTCAGCAACAAGGAAGCCATGGGGCTACTGTACTTAACCACGTTGAGAACTATCGCACTTTTACGCAAATGTACGAAATAAAACGAAATGGAGGACAATGTACAATTCACCTTGGGAAGCCTCTTCTCTATACGCTGATAATTCCCCTCTTCCGATGACGAGTATACACCCTCACTTTGCTGCCCTAGCCTGGACAACATTAAGTTGCATTTTAAAAATTGACTTTGTCTCGTTTATTACTATATTATTATTATTATTATTATTATTAGCACCGCGTCTTACTACCCGTTCGGGTTGTACGCACTTACGCTAATGTGTAATGGTAGGGTGATTGTGAGATGAAATGGAGGACCTACGGACCTACAGTTTAACGTGGAATCCGAACCACGGTGGAGGCCTGGCATTCCTCACATTCACAAGATGGCTTGCCAGAGGTGAAGGAAGGGTTTGATAATCAGAAAAATCTGTGCCGGGACCGAGGATCGAACCCCGGCCGCCAGCACAGAAGTCTGAAACCTTACCCCTAGACCGCCAGTTCACCTTTCCTACTATAGATATGTGCTTCCAAAGACTTTTTTTTAAATCACATCTTGCTAGAAAGTTTCCTACTGGCCATTTTTATGAATACACAAAATCGCTTAAGTTGTAGAAGATTATTTTTAGAATCTTTTCAAAATAACTAATTCAAGATTAAAAATTATTTTCTGACAGTGTAATCAGAATTATTTTAGAATCATTTAATAATGTATTTTTGTTGTTTCAATATTATATATTTAAAACTCACCAAATAAAACTTAAACACATAAACATGTGGCAGAGGTAATCAACACAGGTAGGCAAGTCCCTAAAAGTGTAAACACTTTTTAAAAAAACTCGTCTTATCCCCCAAATGAATAAATTAAATATTATCCCACCCAGATCAAAGGGCGGAAAGTTACTAACTTAATCATGAACCGATAATTTTAGTGCTTCACATTTTCACAAAGAGATTATAAATATTGAGCGTCTGGGCTACATCACCCGTAGCCCAGTAGTGGAAATATTAGCAAGTACTAATGTACCGTTGTCCAGGGGACGCCCGAATGAACTAATCGCAAGTCCTTTCCGTGGAGGCTCTTTCCATATCTCTATGAGATGAGATGATGGTGATAGTGAGTATGAGGGTGATAGTGAGTATGACGGTGATAGTGAGTATGAGGTTGATAGTGAGTATGAGGGTGATAGTGAGTATGAGGGTGATAATGAGTATGAGGGAGATAGTGAATATGAGGGAGATAGTGAGTATGAGGGTGATAGCGAGTATGATGGTGATAGCGAGTATGAGGGAGATAGTGAGTATGAGGGTGATAGCGAGTATGATGGTGATAGCGAGTATGAGGGTGATAATGAGTGTGAGGGTGATAGTGAGTATGAGGGTGATAGTGAGTGTGACGGTGATAGTGATTATGAGGGCGATAGTGAGTAGTAGGGTGATAATGAGTGTGAGGGTGATAGTGAGTAGGAGGGTGATAATGAGTGTGAGGGTGATAATGAGTGTGAGGGTTATAGTGAGTATGAGGGTGATAGTGAGTGTGAGGGTGATAGCGAGTATGAGGGTGATAATGAGTGTGAGGGTGATAGTGAGTATGAGGTTGATAGATAGTATGATGATGATAGTGAGTATGAGGGATATAGTGAATATGAGTATGATAGTGAGTAAGAGGGTGATAGTGAGTGTGACGGGGATAGTGATTATGAGGGCGATAGTGAGTAGGAGGGTGATAATGAGTGTGAGGGTGATAGTGAGTATGAGGGTGATAGTGAGTATGAGGGTGATAGTGAGTATGAGGGATATAGTGAATATGAGTATGATAGTGAGTAAGAGGGTGATAGTGAGTGTGACGGTGATAGTGATTATGAGGGCGATAGTGAGTAGGAGGGTGATAATGAGTGTGAGGGTGATAGTGAGTATGAGGGTGATAGTGAGTGTGACGTTGATAGTGATTATGAGGGTGATAGCGAGTATGATGGTGATAGTGAGTATGGTTTGTGATAATCAGTGTTAGGATGACAGTGAGTATGAGAGAGATAGTGAGTATGAAGGTGATAGTAAGTGTGAGAGTGTGGAACCAGTAGAAACACTTAATCCTAGCAAACCAAGTCCTGGTGACCGTTGGGGTGGTTCCCTTTCCGGGAAAATAGCCAAGGGTCCCGTTGGGTGTCGAACCCGGGACCCCTAGACTCGTAGTCAGGTGCACTGATTACTACACCTATAACCACAGTACCGATTAATAAAAAGAGATCATAAACTTTTATTTTACGTCTCTCAGAACAAAATTACTTACACCAGCAAGAATTTGAACACATACCTGTTGGTGGCAACCCCCTCTACCAGGAGCTGGCAAATTTTTGGGCCTCAATGCATTTATAAACAAATCAAAGGTCCTGCAATTACCCATTGTGTATACACTTTATCTTTCCTCCCTTTAGTTTATATATCTTATATCTAGTCCTTTGATTCAATATTTTCTCAAATACGTTACTCCTTACCTATCTAGAAAAAAAAATTACACTCTATAGAATATCAAAAATTTATATTTTAATTACTTACATTTCTTAGAACATAACCTATTATGACCGGCCAAGTTAATTTTGTTTATTCTCAAATATTATTTGACCGGATGTTAGATATTTTTGATTTAAAACACTCAAATATCTCATGTTTATGACGCTGTAGTTTACTTACATGATCGAATGAGAATTACCATGAGATGGACTGGTCGATGGTGATCTACTAGTTGCTGACCCCTGCCCTAGACGCCTAGGTAACCTCAGAGGAGGTAATTGGTTTTTTTTAAATCATAAACTAAGTGCAATATTAAAGAATAAGTTTCAAATATACAACCATTACCCTTGAAATCAATAATATATTTTTCGCAAAATATAATTTTCACTTAAAATCCTATTTAACACATCTAAAAGCAATAATGTATACTTTTGAGTAATGCATTTTACATTTCAAAGCTCGGCTAAGACGCAAACAGTTGATTTAAGATATATTTGTTGGTGAATATATTATTATTGAGTTAGGTAGGAATAAATTATAGCGAATTAGTTTCATAAAAGCATAAATTTTTTGTTAGTTTTCACAATTTAACCACGGTTACTGTGTATCTTGTTTTAGTTTAGTTTGAAACTTTTGAATGGTCCGCAAAAGTTTGGTTAGTCGAACAGACGCAGTAGCTGGTGGAGGCTCGACGTTCTCGGTTTTCGTGATTCTCGTGCTGACAGGTCTTCGTGATCCGGAAGGCGTCACCGGTCCGAACCCTTTCGTCTTTAGGTCATGAACCTGTCCTTTCAATGACGTCATCTCTTGGAACAGGTACATCACCACGTTTATCTCGTCTTCTTTGGCTTGGAGCTCACCCTCCAGCAACTCCAACTCCTTGAGTTTATCAGAGCCTTCCTCCAGAGTTTCCCTCGTGATGCCCGCCGCCTTCATCTCTTCACTTCTCTGATATAGCTTAGAGAACTCTGCGTGGAGGTTCCTCAGGACTTCCTTCAGTCCCCGAGTCTGCGTACAGGAATTAGCGCTGAGCCAATCCCCGGAGCTACCAGTGCTCGCATTCACTGGTGACTGCCCCATACCATGCCCAAACCCGCCCATATTATATTCAGGTTGGTTCACGCCAGTGTTTTGATAAAAAGTTGGATACATCATCGCATATCTATTTCTGAGGAACGATAGTTGTTCACCGCTATTTAAAAGATTTGAGAAGAGACTCTGATAGTCAATTTCTCTACTGGAAGACATGCTGGTCTTAGCTCGCATAAGACGCTGTTTCCCACTTTTCAAAGTTTTTATTGCATTGTTGGGGACGTCTTTGGGCATGTGAGGGCTAATAGTGGCGTGTGCACTTTGGTCACCTTGGCAAGAAGTTGATGACGACTGTGGCTCCAATAATCCTTCTTTTGTTTGTCCTTTTGAATACATGCTATTGCTTACAGCTTGTTCCGAGACGCCATCCATGTTTTTTTTGTTATTTTTTACATCCAAATATTCCAAGGACGATACTGGTCTAGATTGGTTACAATATATCTTGACGGGAGACCTTGATTTGCGTAATTTCACCGTTTCCGAGTCATTAGCAAAGTTTGTATGTCTTCTGGGTGGATTAAAAGCCGATTGGGGTTTACGGGTCTTAATGATAGACAAAACTTGCTGAATGTTGAGTCCTAAGTTGTGAGTTGGAGATGTAGACTGACCAACTACGAAAGGGATGCCTCTGAAATTTAAGTTGTTTTGATTTCTAATATTATTTGGATTCACCTGGTGTTGGTGGTTACAACAGTTATGCTGATGTGATGGGCAATTGTAACTCATTTGACACTCAAGTTCTGATGTGTTGCTGAATTTATATTTTGTTTTTGCATTTTCTCCAGTCTTAAATGACTTTTCATTAAACGATGGGGTACCACCAACTTCCTCCCGTACTTTAAATCGCGAGAGGGGAGTTTTCTTGGTTTTATGAACGTCACTATTATTTTTACCAGGGCTACTCTTTTCTGCTACTAAATGTGATTTTATAGAAGGGTTCCGAGTTTTCTTTGGAGGAGAATAATTCTCACAACTATAATCTATCATATTTTTAGAGTTTTTAGTATTTCGACCCTGTTTTGTTGAAGTGTTGTTATATAACTCAACAACGTCCCTGCTTCTCCAGACTTCAAAGGGTTCTTCCTCGCTAAAACTTTTACATTCCTCATACGCCAAGGGTTCAGGTATAGTATGTTCGATGTTTTTGATATCTAAACTGTTTTGCGAATGATTTTTCTTCATTGTTTCGGCTGCTTTATTCTTCCTTCGCTTAGAGTTCGTGCCAGATGAAGTCATTTCTTCAATTGTTTTCAACTTAGAGTTGGGTAAATTTGCCGGGATATATCTGTTGGTAAGTCGTGTGCTTTTTTCAGGAATTTTCGTGATAGGAAATTTTATGCGATCGCTATGCAAATCCTTTTTATTTATTCTATCACCCCTATCTTTATCAACAGTAAAACTCTTTTTTGTTGAGTCTGAATGATTGTCTTTCTTCAATGACTTATGTTTATTGGGCTTTAGTTTAGTATTATCTTCGTTCTTTAATGCTTTTATGTCTAAAGTAATTTTTAAAGTATTTTCCGAACCAGATTCACTGTTTCTACCAGATGTAGATGTAATTTTTTTATTTTTATATTTACTCTTATCGGAATGATTTGAAGGCATAAAGAGACTTGATAAAATGTCTTCTTTTCTTATGTCGTAAGAATTTAAATTTGATGGGGTTTTACATGTAAGCTTATATGTTGAAATACCTATCTCAGATTCGTTTGTAACGTTTTCTTTATCAGGTGATATTTCATTGTGAAGATAAAGATTTTCTGAAGACACATTAACATTCTCAGAGAGACCAGATATTATTTTATTTATAAGTTGGGAAGGAGAATTTTTGTTCATTATTCCAGAAATCTTATCATCAACGTTTTTCCTTGTAGAAGACGAAAGAAACTCTTTGCTGTCCGTCCCGTTTAAAGACATAAAAGGTTTTGTCAGATCTACTTGAAAGGGCATCGCCCCAGAAGCCACTTTGGGGGCATTACCTTTCTTCTTTGCGCTCTCTCTTTCACTAGCATCTTCGACTGTACAGTCAATGAAACCATTATCAATTTCCTTTGTGATTGTTTCTTCAGGAAGATGATTGCTGGAAATTTCGCCATGAAATTTTGAAAGTTCTTCAGGTTTATTGTTTCTAACTGACTTGTAAGAAGGTCTCGATGTTTTTTGGGGTGTTCCGTTCAAATTTGTAGTGTTGTCACTACATACATTATTTTTCGTACCAAAGGTCGGATGGGGATGTTCATGATTAAACTGGCTTCTTCCGCCAGTCCTTCCCGATGAAGCGTTGCTTCTGGTTCTTTTATTATTTCTTTTAATACCATTCACCTCTGCGTACAACGAAGAGTCTACACATGCAGATGTGTCCAAGGTGACTCCGTTGTAAAGCGTCTTCATATAACCAAGCTGCTGCTTTAAGGAATCGCATCTCGTCTCAGCAAACCTTAGTTGGGTTTCAAGGTCATTGAAACAAGGTTCAGTCACCTGTGAATCACTATCCCTGTACATATTTACGAATTATTTGTTAAGTTACTACAACTCAAGTTTGGTTCTCAAGATCGCTGTATGGAATAGAATTAAATGTTTTCATGTTTCAAAATTACTACACAAATAAAGTGGGGCAGAAGGTATATTATTTAGTCATGAAATTCATGTTTTTAAATTTATCACCTGGAGGATCATAGCATGGAAGGATCGGTATGGTTACAAACAAAACATTTAGGCTATATAAATAAGTGAAATTTAACTATGAAACTAAAAGTTAAACATAACGCTGCTTCCATAGGAACGGAAACAATTGGCTTTCAATTTCGTGCAGTAACTGTTGAAAATTTTATATCATGATTTCTAACATACTGTTACGAGTCTTGGTCGAAACAAGGAAAAAAGGCCTCAATCTTGTCTTTTCCCGGTTTGCCAATGAAGGGAAGATCTGGTTTCTAATTTTAAAAACGTGGTCGCGTGTACAGAGGTTATTTTTTTTTCCTTTTCTTCCCACTTTACCTCGACGCTAATTTGGGTTAACTGCCCTCAAGTCCTTCTCATCCTTATCCCGTTAGGGTAAATATGAGTGATATCTTTTTAGTATTGGTGACCTGGTGGTCTAGGGGTAAGGTGTCAGACTTCTGTGCTGGCGGCCGGGGTTCAATCCTCGGTCCCGGAACAGATTTATCTGATTACCAAACCCTTCCTTCACCTCTGACAAGACATCTTGTGAATGTGGGGAATGCCAGGCCTCCACCGTGGTTCGGATTCCACGTTAAGCTGTAGGTCCTCCATTTCATATCACAATCACCCTACCATTACACATTAGCGTAAGTGCATACAACCCGAACGGGTAGTAAGACGCGGTGCTAATAATAATAATAATTTTTAGTATTATGTGCATATTATCCCCACCTTCCCAAAAATGCTTAAAATTAGAATATACCCTTTATTATACTTTTTTACCCTAAAAGTATGGTGTTCTTTGTTTTATTTGTGAACGAAGAACTCATTTTATATTAATTATTGGCAAAACATCAAATTAATAATGTAGACGAACAGTACTCACAATCTTTGAATAGATACAGTATAAAGCAATAGATTTGGAGAAGATAGCTTGATATGGTATTCAAGTAGTATATAAAGCGTCTACTTGACAGGTTCTGAGTTATATCGCTCCTCAACGCAGAAAAATTAATAACTAGAAATAAATAACTAATTAGATTTCAACAAGCTATACAATAACGTACTCAGGATGGATATAAACCACTTAATGGTTATATTTGGATAAGCTATTAGATGTCTTTGCAACCATTAAATTAGTGAATGAATTTTTTTTGGGTAATTGCACTTAAATAATATACCTTTTATGAAGTAAATATATATTTTTATAAAATATGTGACGTATTCATTTTGTAACATAAAAATAATAATGAAAACCACATGCAGTTTGAAAACAATTCCTGTTCTAAATATGAGGAGAGCTTCCAGCTGTTTGCAAATAAAAAGAATAGTGTAATAATACTACCACAATAACAACCCACCAAAAAAAGTGATTTTTTAACGGAAATTAATTTTTTTTTTTTAAGTATGAATGGAGTTATACACAAACATCTACATTCTACATAACATGATATCCACAGATTGATTAACATACATGTGATATGGTAAATGAACTCGTGATAGAATTATAGCCTCTTCCCAACATACAACGGTGGTCTAGCGGTCTAATGTAATATATTATCATGTTATTTGGTCGTCAATGACTGGGGGTTCATAGTACGAATACCAACAGGATACCTTTTATTTAAACTACCTTCCTTATCTCCAGACGTTAAATCTAGTCGCGAAATTACTCTTGAATTTAACCTTCTATTTAAAACATAGAATTAAAACACATAGCCTTTTATTCACATCACAATTTTTTTGTGTATAAAAAAGGGCCTTTTATATATCATTTCACATACCATAATACTTCTAAAAAGTGTAATCAACGTTTTTGAGATTTGATTGTAGAAAAATACGCTCTATTTATTATTCTCTTATAGTAAACGTCACTTCAATGAATATATTTTAAAACATAAACGGGTTTTAAATAAATGACTAGATGAAGGGTGGTGTTTTTTTTTAACCCCCCTTCCCCCCTTTTTGGCGTGTATAAAAGTTCAAAATAAGGGGGATTAAGGGAAATGAAAGACATAAAAAGAAAATCGCCTCACGTTCACTGCATTCGTTACAACCCAAAACAACCAGAACAGATTGAGGAGGCGGGAATGGTGAGGTGGGGGAGTGGGGGGTGGGGGGGAGGGGGGAGTTGAAACGAGAGGTTTTTATTTCTATATGATTTGGTAAGCTTGTGGGAAAGGTCACACAAAAAAAAAGTCCGTAGAAACCCTCTTATTTTGTTTTCATTTAAGAGGATAGAATTTAATATTATTATTATTGTTTTTATAAGAATTTAACTCAAGCTAAGGCTTATTATCGATAACCGAATCACCTGATTCCATTTCACCGGAAAATAAGGATTTCTCTTCATAAGATTTCGGGAGAGGGGTTAGAGAGACGAAATTTTGAATAAAACAATATTTTTTATAGATTTCTAATAAAATGTGAATTTTTAATAGATGGAAATAGTTAGGGATCGTTTAAACTTGAAAATGAGTTCTATATCTCATCGCTGGAAAGCACTAATATGATGGTGGTACTGAGAGTTGAGGGGGTGTCATTATGTCTTGCTTTCTCCGTATTAATTTATATTCACAAAATTGTTCTGTTATTTTTCTTACGTCTGGATTTTTGCCCTTTGGGACACTAAACAAGTCTTTATCATGACAGCGTATAAACCAAACAGGTAGTAAAACGCAGCGTTATGTATTATTTTTTTATCATGACAGATATAAAGATTTACTTTTATTATTTATCTGACGTATTTAACATGCACTTTATGAACCGACTGGTTGTATAAGCACACGAGAATTTCTATGAGCTAAACTACAAGTTTTGCCATGAACGACATGGAACCGACGACTTTACTTTCAATCCTAAGGAAATTGTACTATGGATTTTAATCGCCAAACAAAAACCTGTTGATCTCAATTGCGTTTGAACCCATGAATCGTGTCCTGAGGCAAGCACTTTACCTCAAGACAACCGGCGACGACTTTCTTACACAATGAAGGAAACAGATTTATTGGCTATATATTGTTTATGATTGAGGTTAATCTAATGCTCCCATTATTAGTTACCCATTTTGTATACAGTTGTTAGCACCGCGTCTTACTACCCCGTTCGGGTTATACGCACTTACGCTAATGTGTAATGGTAGTGGTGATTGTGAGATGAAATGGAGGACCTACAGTTTAACGTGGGATCCGAACCACGGTGTAGGCCTGGCATTCCTCACATTCACAAGTTGTGATTCATACACGTCTTTCCAGAGGTGAAGGAAGGATTTGGCAATCAGATAAATCTGTGCCGGAACCGAGGATTGAACCCCGGTCCCCCAGCGCAGAAGTCTGACACATTTCCCTCAGACCACCCTATACAGTTTTAAAATGTATTAGTTGATATACTCTTAATGTATTCAAACTTGCCTTCTGATGAGGAGGTGTGAATTTATTGAGCTACATTCGACTTTATAAAAAAAAGTTGGTGACTTTGTGGTCTAGGGGTAAGGTGTCAGACTTCTTTGCTTCAATGCTCGTTTCCGGCAGAGATTAATCTGATTGCCAAACCCTTCCTTCACCTCTGGAAAGACGTTTATTAATCACGACTCGTGAATGTTGGGAATGTCAGGCGTCTACCGTGGTTCGGATCCCGCGTTAAACTGAGGTTCCACTATTTCATCTCCCAATAACCCTACCATTACACATTAGCGTAAGTGCGTATAACCCGAACGGTTAGTAAGACGCAGTGCTAACAATAATAAAAATAAATGCTTTTATATGGATGGGGAATAATGCAACTCAATTGGATCTTAAAGATTTTTTACAAGAATCGATCCATTCAATATTATATTTTTCAATAACTGCGTTGCGCCTTGAAGACTGATCAAAGTTAATTTATGAATATCTAAAAAAAGAAAAAAAAAGCTTCTTGACTCCTAGAGGATCCTGGTTTATTCATAGGTGGGCGTATAAAAATAAGGACACTAGATCAAATTCAAATAGAAAATGCGCTCAATCATTTTGGTTTTACATTTTTTTAAAGGTATATTTATATTTTTGTCATCATGAAAACAAATGATGTATGTACATTTGAAAATAGTAGCGTAGTTAAAAATCAGGTTAATGCCTCGGAGAGAAGGGAGAAGGGTAGCCCTTCACGTAGTAAATAGGAGACAAGGCTTCCTCCTCCTCTCATACCTCCTCACCAACTCCACCTTCATGAATTAAAATTAATGAGGAAATGTGCAGCACTGGAAATTTCGTTTATTCGAAGTTGGTTTGGCAAAAGGGAGAAATCATTCACTAATTGATAAGCCGGTTCGAACGAAGTATCTCTCTTTACCCCTTCTCTATTTTGATCCATGTAACCCCTTTACCCCATCTCCCCCGTACCCACCCTTTCCCCTGAAAACATAGAAAAGTAAAAAAAAAAAATGAAATCCCAGGAGCGAGTAGAGTTATTTTAATTGGAAGCTTTCTTTAACATGTGGCATCGAAATCTCGTTAGCAGCGAAAAAATCCTTACCTAAGAAGTCGTACCAATATAAGTGCCACTTTTTTTTAGTAATTATTTCCTAGAAAAAAAGGAATGTACATCTTTAAGTGGGGGATAAAAGTGCATAAAATTGGAATAATTTGCTAATATATCCGTAAACTAATACAATTAGGCGTCAATTATATCTATCTATTAATATATAGGTGGATTTTTTACTTCACGCCACGTTTTAATATCTGTTTAAGTTACATTTAATAAGGTGACCTGGCGGTCTAGGGGTAAGGAGTCAGACTTCTATGCTGGCGGCCGGGGTTCAATCCCCGATCCCGGCATAGATTTATCTGATTACCAAACCCTTCCTTCACCTCTGACAAGATATTTTGTGAATGTGGGGAATGCCAGGCCTCCACCGTGGTTCGGATTCCACGTTAAACTGTAGGTCCTCCATGTCATCTCACAATCACCCTACCATTACACATTAGCGTAAGTGCGTACAACCCAAACGGATAGTAAGACGCGGTGCTAATAATAATAATAATAATAATAATAATAATAATAATAATAATAATAATAATAATAATACATTTAATATGTAATGATTTATCATATAAACTATAGATGAAAAAACTTAAATCTAAAGGAAGTTCACCTTCATTTGGGTGTGGAGGGGGGAGAAACGAAAAGCCATCACTATACACCCAACCGAGATTTGAACCTCAATCTCCTCTTCACCACAAGTCCAATCTAATGTGAGAGTGACGCCTTAAGACCATTAGACCACCGATGTGGGTCATATATTTATATACGTCCCTGGTAGATGGAATGAGCTGATTTTTCCTAGATGGTTTCTCACCCATCTTCTACGCAAACGTGGGTGCATTACTTCTAAAATTATATATTCCTAATGCCAGGCCTCCACCGTGGTTCGGATTCCACGTTAAACTCTAGGTCCACACGTTAACAAGTTGTAATTAATACACGTCTTGTCAAGGATGGGTTTGGCAATCAGATAAATCTGTGCCGGTACCGAGGATTGAACCCCGGACCCCAGCACAGAGGTCTGACACCTTACCCCCTAGACCACCAGGTCACCGCCTATATACTAATTACACTAATGTATTGGGGATTGGGAAGGGTTAGTTTAGAGGAAGCGCACCAACATTTGCGTGGAACGAGAAAGAGAGTTGAAACCCATTTATGAAAAAAAAATATTCAGTACACCTGACCGGGATCAAACACCGATCTTCCAGTCTTTGGCAGTCTAGTCCAACACGAGAATAGCGCTTTCTCTATAGAAGAGGACGAAGATTTAATTGAAGAGGTGGGAAAGACCCCTCAATTTTTGCCATATCTTCACCAGTGTACCCGGACCAACATGTGAAATATAACATATGGGAGGAGATATCAAGAATAGTTGCTAGATCAAATTAATATTTTTTTTAATTCGCACTATTATAAAATAACAAAATAACACCGAACATGAAATTAAACACTTATTGAAAAACTCGGATAACTAAGTAACAATATATACTGCACATAAAATTACCAGTGACCAACGAGACGCATACAGGGAAACACCGTATCCCACGTCTGCGACTCACCACCGCACATATGCGGCCGCAGACGTGAGACGCGAGTCACGCCGAGAGAATCCTACCACGACCGTGTGGCCACCGAACGGGGTACACCTCGTATTAAGGTCGCTAATTTAGAATAGTGTGTGTGGACAGAAAATAAAGAGCCGACTTTGTTTACTTTCTCGTACAGAGAAAGTATTTTTTTGATCTTATTAAGTCAAAAACAAAAATGTATGTGATTTATATCCATCCAACGCTGGACATGACTCAACCCTTCGGCTGGTTAGTGATACTCGCACTATCTGACATGAATATCATGCTCTACGGGTGTTCATAAGGTTTTATTGTTTCCCCAGCACTTTCCGAACTAAGTTTTTTTTTTAGCGAGCGCTAAAGAACCTATCTATTTGGTCGGGAAAGATATTTTCACATGTTTCCCACGTTTCTTTTACACGCCACAGTCAACACGGGACCGACTGCTTTACTTTCATTCCGTAGGAAGTTGTGCTACGGATTTGTATTGCTCTAGAAAAATCCATCGACCTCAGCTGGGTTTTGAACCCATGAACATCGGGTCCTGAAACGAGCATTTTACCCTGAGACCACCAAGGTCAACAGAAAAAGTATTTCAATCCAGAAACTTTTTTCCCTTGATACTAAAACGTTATATGTACCAACAAGTCCAAAAAATAAAAGTGAGTTTTACCATGCTGTCTGTCTGTCTCTACCTGGAGCAACAGCTAAAACAGTTTGATTTATTTGGTTTAGACTTAATATTTAGATGTCAGAGCGGCCGTATCAAAAAGAGGAAGTTGGCGGGTAATTTTTATATATTTTTTTATTCTAGCCATTAAATTAAGGGTAGATTATTGATGAGTGATCTTTGGAAATTAGAAATTGTTTGACTGAACAAATAACCCTATAAACTCTCGTGTGCTGATAAAATCCGTACGTTCAAAAAGTACACGTTAAATACCGCAAATAAATCAAGTGGATGCCAACCATCTTTAATATTAAATAGAGAAAACCCACTAACAGATTATATTAAAAATTGTCTATTTAAATGAAGATTTAATCTCCTATTAAGCTAATCTAAGTTTATGATAATCTTTTATCATCTTGACAGATTAAAATGATTTAATATCTTGTCTATCTTAGGAACGTATATAAATAAAAGCTTAGATATTTGTTTTCTAGCTCATTAATTACATTATTATTATTATTATTATTATTATTATTATTATTATTATTATTATTATTATTAGCACCACGTCTTACTACCCGTTCGGGTTATACGCACTTACGCTAATGTGTAATGGTAGGGCGATTGTGAGATGAAATGAAGGACCTACACTTTAACGTGGAATCCGAACCACGGTGGAGGCCTAGCATTCCCCACATTCACAAGATGTCCTGTCAGAGGTGAAGGAAGGGTTTGGTAATCAGATAAATCTGTGCCTGGACCGAGGATTGAACCCCGGCCGCCAGCACAGAGGTCCGACACCTTACCCCTAGACCGCCAGGTCACCTATAATTACAATATTCAAAATAAAGGAAAATAATAGGGCAGACATTAAAATGATTCTCCCAATAAATTTTTTGGGAAGTTTAAACGTCGCTCAAAGTATGTTTAAAAGAAATCTCAATTGAAAAATCAGGGCTTTGTATAAATCTTGAGTGTTGAACCTATCTCATTATTGGCGCTGGATGTAAATTAAATTGTTATTGATAAAAATACTTTTATTTCATAAGGAATCAACTTTACAATACTTTACTCCATTACCAGAATACTTTATAAATTGCTTTCCAATATTTTCATGTCCGTCTTTCGCTGACAAAAAAACCCAATAATATGTTTAAAAAAAACTTCGCCAGATTAAATAAGGACATTTAAATAAAATAATTATAAAAATAATTTTATATAATCCAATTTAAATATTAAGAGCCTTATCTGAGAATAAATATATGAAGGTAGAGTGTGTGTGGATCAAACGGAAGGAGTAGGCCATGAAAGACATGGTTAAATATTGTAGATGAATGTGTAAAAAGAGAAACATTAAGAGTTTTAAGAATAAAAGAGCCTGTATGACTCGGTGTATGGATGTTGTTGAAGCGAAGGGAGTATTCAAGGATAGGGAAGTGTGGAGAAAGTTAGTAAGGATGGATTAAGTATGAAGTTTTTTTTTAGCTATATGTACAGGTTCTTGCCTACCCTTTGATTAGGTATGTATGCATGTATGCATGTATGTATGCAAGAATAATTAAATTAAAGATTGAGTTTTATTAAAAATTTCAATTTTATTCTGATTTTTTTTTAAATTTCATTTCAAACAACATTTTTATTTTATTAAAATTACATTTTGCTGAAGGTTTCATTTTAATCAAAATATATGTTAATATAAAAATATATTTATTAGTAATTTCTTCAAACATTTATCTTATTGAGAATTTATAAAAACATTGTTTTACTCAAAATTTCGTTTTATTAAAAAAAAAATTATGTTAGCATACAGTACAGTTATGATAATAAAAGCCTTTTAAAGTACAATTAATTGTACATGAATATCGAAGCTTGGGAGATATACATAATCTTTAGGTTATGGATATGGCCTATCAGATATCATATTAGTAAAAATATATATATATATATATATATATATATATATATATATATACAAGTGATCTACCTACGTTCATTTCATCAGTCCATTTTATCACCAAGCCCATTAATGAGTTAAACCCATCAGGGGTCAGTTGGGCTATACATCTGGATCGTAAGGTATATTTTGGTAATGACGGAGAGGTCGGGGTTCAAATTCCAACTGGGTGTAATGAAGTGAATTTTTTTCGTAGATGGTTTTTCATTTCCTTCTATGCCAATGCAGGTACACTTTATTCAAATTCTACTTCTTCATTAGCATAATTATAATGGGTATAGTCCGGATGGGTAGTCAGGCCTGGTGGGAAGAAAATATAATCAGTTTAATCTACGAGGGTGATTAAGGCAGATAGGTTAATATAAGTTGACCCACATTATCGTCGAGAGAGGAATGGAAATCGACAATTGAAAAATTGCAAATAAAATAAAAATAAGTTCAGTGCACCTGAACGCGACTCTAATACCGACAAAACATTAGACCACGTGGCTGTCATTGAAGTTAAGCTGTTTTTATCTAAAAGATCTTCAATATTCGAACTATCAAATTATTTGGGTTAATCCTTTGGATTTTTGTGACGTTAAGTCCCTACGTATTTTTCTCGAGTATGTAAAAAAAAAAAATTGTGACGAAGTGGTGACAACCCGAATGATAGGAAACAATTAGTGAATTGTATAACGAAATTTGAAATGAAATTCATCAAACATCTTTCCATTCCAATTCATCAATAAATGAACATTATATTTGGAAAACAATTAATAAAATGTAGGATTATAACATAATCCACAATAAATCATCAAGCATCTACCCATTTCATTAATCAGTGGGATCAATCGTAATCAAAATAGCTATAAAAATATAAAATATGCATTTAAAAAAAAACGCAGCTGATTGAAAGTTTACTCAGATAGAATATATCGTAAATGTATTCTAAAAGTTACAAAAATTACTATAGTGTATTTTTACGGCAAATGACAAATTAAGAAGTCCTAAGAAGCGTGGTTGAGAAGAGAACCATTTTGTATGTAATTTTTCGGTACGAAGCAAACTGGATCTGACACATCCCTATGAGGAACTGTCTTCTTCTGCATGACGTCATAAAAGGCGATATTTACCAAAATTTTGAGTTTAATTTTTTCAACAATCGAAACACTTATCTCACCAAGGTGTAGAGATAAATTAGAAATAGGTACATTTTAACTATTTAGTATTGATGTGACTAAACCCACATGGGATGTAATGAGGGTGGTTTTGTTTCTTTGGATTGTTTTCCACCCTCTCTCCATTCAAATTCTGTTTCACTTACTTGAAATACAATAACCTCCTCGGTGACCTGATGGTCTAGGGGGTAAGGTGTCAGACTTCTGTGCTGGTGGCCGGGGTTCAATCCCAGGTCCCGGCACAGATTTATCTGATTACCAAACCCTTCCTTCACCTTTGACAAGACATCTTGTGAATGTGGGGAATACCAGGCCTCCACCGTGGTTCGGATTCCACGTTAGACTGAAGGTCCTTCATTTCATCTCACAATCACCCTACCATTACACATTAGCGTAAGTGCGTATAACCCGAACGGGTAGTAAGACGCACTGCTAATAATAGTAATAACTTCCTCATCCCTAACACAATAGGGTATCATGTGTATACAACCTTAAAAGGGTAGCGAGACAGGGTAACAAACAAAATAATAAAATTATACCTCTTTAATTAGTTAATTAGTGTATTAGTAACACAAATTAAATCAAGGAATATCAATTTATCATAAAATTTATGTTAATTGGAACTTCCTATGAAATAAAAATAAATGTATATATGAAAGTTCTAAGCATTAGCTTAGTTGGTAGGGTGCCTGCTTTCTAAGCTATTATTATTATTATTATTAGCACCGCGTCTTACTACCCGTTCGGGTTATACGCACTTACGCTAATGTGTAATGGTAGGGTGATTGTGAGATGAAATGGAGGACCTACAATTTAACGTGGGATCCAAACTACGGTGGAGGCCTAGCATTCCACAAATTCACAAGATGTGAATAATACACGTCTTGTCGAAGGTGAAGGTAGGGTTTGGCAATCAGATAAATCTGTGCCGGGACCTGGGATTGAACCCTGGACCCCCAGCACCGAAGTCTGACACCTTACCCCCTAGACCACCAGATAACCAATCTTTCTAAGCTAAGGGTTCCGGACTGTTCGATTCCTGGCATAGCCGGAAAATGTATCATTGACAAAATGTGGGTTTCCCCTTACATAGTGATGAATTAACGTCCGGGGTCCTGGATGTTGTGTCTGTTTTAGATTTAAGTTTGTTTATAAGGTGTATGCCGATATAATCCATTGGTTCAGTAAGTTCACGTTAAATAAATTAGGTACCTAAAATAAATAAAATTATATAGATTTTCTTTTAAATGGTTCAATCCAATGTTGTGAGGCCAAAAAAATTGTTGGATCATAGTGAACAAAATAAAATTATATTCGTTATTGTAGAACAAAGAGGTAAGATTTGAAAATAGAAACCCAGAGCTGGAAGCGACTACAAACTGGACGAATGAGAATGTCGGGACCAAAAATAAATAAAATAATTCAACTACTTAAAAAAAGAAACATCACTGGAAGAGATGTTGAGAATATTTCTAGTGCTGCAGCCGTCTGCTAGTGTGGTTGTTGGCGCTAGTATCGCTCCGAGGTGTAGTGTGGAGCCGCTCCGTGCTCTGCAGTCAGTTTGGTAAAATCAACCCAACGGGGAGGGTTGGACTTTGCTCGTTTTTCGCGTCGTATAGTTATTACACGGAGAAAAGTGACATTAGTTCAAACTCTTAAAACGTTCGATTGGATGTTCATTTTATAGAGCTAATAAAATGTGTTTAGTGGAATCTTTAAAGAAAAGTATTACGGTTAACGTTTATTTGTTGACATCTTATGTAAAATAAAAAAACTAACCGCTTAACTTTAAATTCAATAGTTCACGTCGATATTTTGGGCATCGGAAATTTAGTGGACAACCTAGCTTAATTAGAGAGTAAAACCCTTCTTCTTTTTTTATTTGGGGCCAAACAATAGCAACACTCTTTGATATATAATTTTGCTATAATCCATCTCGGGAGATTATTTCGTGTGGGAAAAAAACACATATATATGTGGAACTTAATTCATGTCCATGCGATATGATTTTAGTATCGTCAAAAGTTTAAAAGAGACGGGTGTGTTTTTTATTTCTTTATACGAACGTGAACCATGAATGTGAGCGAGTGTAAAATACTAGAGAAGGAAAACGCAGTGATGTGATAGCTAGAGATAGCTAGCTAGTGCTTCGATATAGGAAATTAAAAAAAGGCACCCCGATAACCAATGGATACTTCGGGGTGGTCCTGCAGTTTTTACAGGCTGTCTCTAGTTGTGACTTGAAAGGTATTGTGGAGTATTGTGGAGTTGTTGTGGTTTTTCAAAGAAAGTAAAGTAATTTTTTTTAAATAAGATGTTAAAGTGCTTCAACATTTAATGTGTAGAATTACCTCCACGAATTTAGAACACAAATTTAATTTGTTTTGCACATTTTTTCGAGAAGTAATTATCAGAAGAAAAAAAAGTTTTGTGTTTTTAAATTTCTGAATGTGTTCGAAATTCGATATAATATATTTATATAACTGTGCCAGTGTATTCCAAGCTGTAGCGGTCAATGGGATGTTTCTTTAACGGGATAAAATGTGTCGTTTCAATGTCCTTCTCCTGCTAACAATGAGTGTTTTCGGATCAGTGTTTTGCAGCTCTAACTCCTGTCCCACGGTATGCGCGTGCAAATGGAAAGGTGGGAAACAGACGGTAGAATGCATCGACCGGGGTTTGATCACCATACCTGAGAATGTGCACCCGGAAACTCAAGTTTTAGACGTAACCGGTAACAACCTGCAGATACTACCGAGAGACATGTTTGTCCGCGCCGGTTTGCTGAACCTACAAAAACTCTACTTGCGTAGTTGCCGGATAGGAGAGATCGACGATCACGCTTTGAACGGGTTGACGAATCTCGTCGAAATAGACCTCTCCCACAATCTTCTGACTTTCATTCCTTCTGTTACCTTCCACGATGTTCCTTTCCTTAGAGATGTAACGTTAGCATACAATCCCATACAGAAGATTGAAAGTTACGCTTTTAGGACACTTCCAAACTCAGTTAAATTGGACATGTCGCACTGTGAACTTCAGATCATCGCCCCCAAAGCTTTTGAAGGCGTGGACAAGATGGAGTACCTCAAACTAAACGGTAACCGGCTCTCGGAACTGAGACCTAGGACCATCGAGACCTGGGTCAAACTGAAAGGTATCGAACTCCACGACAACCCTTGGGTCTGCGACTGCAGGTTACGGGCGGCCAAGGTTTGGCTGACCACTCAGAACATTCCGTATTCTGTGGCACCTTTGTGCAGTGGGGGACCCTCGCGGGTCGTTGACCGGTCGTTCGCCGAGCTCGACGTCGATGATTTCGCGTGTAAACCGGAAATCCTCCCTGCCAGCCGATATGTGGAGGCGACGACGGGGGAGAACGCCACCGTGGTCTGTCGGGTCGGAGCCGTTCCTCCAGCTACCATCCACTGGTACTGGAACGGAAGGCTCCTGTTGAACCAATCGTCTTTCACCTCTCACCAGAAAGTGTACATCTTCGAGGACGGTAATTTCGAGAAGAGCAACTCTCTGGTGTTGACTAACGCCCAGGAGACGGACTCTAGTGACTTCTACTGTGTGGCGGACAACCGTGCGGGGACCGCAGAGGCCAACTTCACTCTCCACGTGTCGCTGCGCACCGCCGGGATGGCGACATTCGACACAGGGCAGATCGCGGGACTCAGCGCCGTCCTAGTAATCCTAATACTCTTTATTCTTCTAATAATCCTTCTCCTTCTTGTCCGCTTTCGTCGTTTACCCTTCTCCGAGAGCAAAACCCCCAACCAAATAGAAACTTCAGCGGCCACCAACGAGTCCTCGATGGTGAACGGTACAAAACCTAATCTAGCGCCACCCGGTGGTCAAAACACCGACACTTCCTTCAACGAGAACAACAAAGTGGTCCAGAACGACTTGAAAATCGCCTGTAACCCGATTCAGAAGCCTCCCAGGTTGACGGAGATACCTTACACGACAAACAACTACGAGGGGAACGGCAGCGTGGTTTGCTCCGGGGGTCAGAGCTTTGCGGTGGTCCCCGTGGGGGCAGTCCCGAACAACCCTGACCTGATCAGGGACACGAGGCGCCTAGTTGGTGGTGGAGAGGTCACCACTGGAAGCAGCGCAGTTCCTCAGGAAGCAGCCGATGATAATCTGCCCGCTGTGAGAGTCGGGAGTGGAGAGTACAGCCGTGCTCTAGGCTGCGATTCCTTGTACCCGTCAGCTCTTTGGGACCACACCTCTCAAAACAGTTTGAACGCATCCCCCGACATTTTCCTCCGGAGAACTACGAGCTCTACCGCGACGGGCGGGTTCAACTACGACGCTTCCGATAAAACTCCGATCATCGGTGGTGACGGCGTAAGCATCGGAGGGACGTCAGAGGACGAGATGGAGTATCCTTGCAGGACCTTCCCTAGGTCGCATCACAACCACAACGGTTATCCTCCGGACTACGGGTTGCCGATGATCCTCCCCACAGGGGTGGATCAGAAGCTGAGGGAGGTCGGGGCCGTCCATAGTCCTTCCACGTCCCCGACGGCTGGGGCGCCGCCCAACGCAAAGACGCTCAGGGTATGGCAGCGGGGGGTCCCAGTTCTACCCCCGGTCACGGCTCTAAAGAGGGTGCTGTCAAGTAGTCGGAACTCGCCGGACGAAGGATATCAAGAGGGATGTGGGACGGACGTCTAGAAATCTAGTTGCTGCATCATTTGGGCAAGTGTTTTAGGAGTTAATTACACACACAGAAAAAAAACTTTGCTTTAATTTTTATTTAGGGAAAACATTTATACAATTTTGACAATATATTTCCTAAATAATGACGATGAAATGTGAACAAGAATTAACTTTTGTGATACTTCCTTTCTTGTCCTTCCAAAACTCTATGAACACGCCCGGATAAATAAAGATATATCCCTCCATAGTAGTAGGTCAACCATTTTAAACTCTATTAGGTATAAACATATTTAAATACTTGGTCTAAATGTAAAAATATAGTCAAAATTATAGATTGAAATGTGTGATCTTCTACTTTGGTAGGGCTACGAAAACACTAGTTAAATTCACAATATGTTCTTAGACATAAAAAGTTGGAAACAAACAAAAATCACAGAACAAGACTCGATTTGATATATTAAAATGGTTGTATTATTAAATATTGGTGGATTACCTAAAAAAAATGTAGAGCAAAAGACTGTAAAGTGGCGTTTGGTAGTAACCAAAATTAGTACTGAATTATTTATTTATACAAAATAAGACATCAATAATTTTACACTACCTGAAGACGGGATATTCTTAGTGATTTGAACAATATTAATAAAGTTTTTTTTTTAAACTCTATCAAATATAAAATAAACGGCCAAAAAAGCGTGCTTAAATTTACCATATCATTAAGTCATCGTCAGTATTAGACCAGGAAAGAATACTCACTACAATAGGATATTTTTTTAAACCTATGTTTATGCAGCTTGTTTGAATTATGTTAGCTGTTGTTTGTTTTCAGAAACTACGTCTGAAGTTTGATTTAAATAATATATTCCTTTTTTTTATTTACTTTGTCTAGGACAAATAAACATCATAATATATATTTATGTTTATTAATGCATATTTAATAGTTCTCGCTGGAGACAAACAACACTAACATTCATATATAAAATTTATTTTAATCTATTTTCCAATATCATTTTTAATTAATTTGCTACGTAATAGTTTCAGTTTTTTTTTACTTTTGTTTTGTTAATTTTATTTAATTCAAATTGCTTTTATTTGCATTGTTTTTAAATCTAAAAATATTTGAAAATGCTTTTTACTACTATAATATGCCTGATTACTGTGGTACACATTACAAGCATATAAACGTACCAAAGTAAAGTTACAAAACTTTAATCGGTTCCTAACTGCACATATTATATAACTTAGTCTAGTAACTAAATATTCAAGCTACTTTAACTGTATGATTTTTACCATTTTTATCTTAACATGTATTATTGTGTTTTTTTAAAAGTGATTATTGACTAAACAAAAGATTTTTTGTGTCCTATTTAATACTGACAATCAGACCAAAGCATACATTTTTCTAATTATGCCAAAGTGTCAAAAAAATAATACACCTAATAAAGTGTAAGTTATTGAACATGTGTGTCTGTAAATACAATTTTATGTGCATGTGTGTCCGTATGGTCAGAGAAAAAAAACCAAATTTAAATAAAAGTGGCGAGTAATGTAGTAAAACTAATGATACTCTAAAAAAAAAAAGTGTTTGAATAACGAAAATCAAAAAAAGTACTGTTAGTTAATTATTTCTACGTTGAACGTAACTCCCTCAACCTAACAATAACCAAAGGTAAAATAATATAAAGAGACAAAATATTGTATGTGATTTTATGTTTATTTTTAAGATAAATAAAATGATAAATTATTTTGGTGTTTTTTTTCTATTACTAATTTTTCTAGGCTAATGCCTTAAGATTAAAGAAATATATTTTGTATTTTCATAATTTACACACTGAACCAACCACCTTAATTTTAAACTTTTTTTTTTGACAAACGTCTTACGATACATCTACACTAATAATATTATAAAGAGGAAAGATTTGATTTTTTTGTTTGTAATGGATAAACTCAAAAACAACTGGACCGATTTTAAAAATTCTTTCACCAATATAAAGCTACATTATCGGCGAGTAACATAGGCTATATTTTATTTTGAAAATTTAGTTTATTCCTCATAAAAATGTCGATAATCACTCATATTTTATGGTAGAGTCTATGATGATTCTTCAATATGTGTGTTGAAAATATTAATGGGGGTGGGGGGGGGGGTCTAGTTATTAATAATTTCAACATAACTAAAAACCAAAGGTAACTTATTTTAAAATAAAGTGTGGAGATGATTTTTTTAAAGCATTGTATTGCTTTTATTGCCTCCAAGAAACCACAAATCAATGAATCCATACTTATTATAATAACTAAAACACAACATAATAGAATGATTTAAGCGGATTTTCTTGTTCAACGCTGTTTATAATATTAACCTGAACAGGTAGTAAGATGGAGTACTTAGAAAATTATAACATTAGTAGCTAATCACATACTCCATAGTCCACTTTAATTTGAAAATGTATGATAGGCTTAGTTATATTTTTTTAACTTATGGACAAATAACTAATATTTATTTTGTCGCACTACTCATGATAAAATTTCAATAAAAGAAAAACTGAACCCATAAAGTCTTTATTGATTTTAAAAATACTTTCACATAGTTTACAATAATATTTTATTGATTTTGAAGTGTTTTTTATTGGTAAACTTTTTTTTAGTAAAATCATATACCGTTCAGACAGGCTATTTATTTAGTTCAGTCACGAAAATGGCCAGTAAGAATCTTATTGTCATGATGTGGATTAAATATTTCCGTAGAGGCATACAGATACACAAATCTTGCTCTATTCAAGTGAAATTAGTATAGTGAGTGTTTATACTCGTCAACGTAAAAGGGGTAGTTTTATCAACATATAATAGTCCTCACAGGCCAAACTGTTCATTTCCTGTCATATATTTCTATTTCTTAAGGGTGACCTGGCGGTCTAGGGGTAAGGTGTCAGACTTCTATGCTGGCAGCCGGGGTTCAATCCCAGGTCCCGGCAAAGATTTATCTGATTGCCAAACCCTTCCTTCACCTCTGACAAGACGTGCATTAATCACAACTTGTGAATGTGTGGAGTGACAGGCCTCCACCGTGGTTCGGATTCCACGTTAAACTGTAGGTCCTTCATTTCATCTCACAATCACCCTACCGTTACACATTAGCGTAAGTGCGTACAACCCGAACGGGCAGTAAGCCGAAAAGCTAATAATAATAATAATAATATTTCTTAAGTCGGCGTCTAAATGTGATAGTGCTTAAAGTATTTAGGTGCGTCAAGTAAAGATGCAGCCCGCTTGGTAAAATAACCTTGAAGGGTCAAGTTATATTTTACCCCATTTTTTAATTAAATAAAATGTTTGAATCAAAACTTACGGTCTGTGTGAATGAGAAATTAAATTAAAAATGATCACTGTTTACTTTCATACAAGATATAACCACAAAACTAATAAATGTAATGTGTGTATGCTGATCCATCCTAATTATCAATATTCATTCAATTTAATCCTGTAAAAGGTTATTCATTCAATTTAATCCTGTTAAAGGTTATTCATTCAATTTAATCCTGTAAAAGGAATAAAAAATTTTATTCGCATCCACTCATACCCACCCATATATTATTTTGATAAGAGGTTTTACCCAACCCGTTCCAAAAACAGTTTTTTTTTACAATAACCGAAAGATAGACATGATTTACAAAAAGGTCACCATATTAATTATCTCACACTTGACGAAACTACCCCCTCCTCCACCCCCTCCGCCCCCCTTACACACACGTCATGAGTTGAAGCTACTGAAAGCTCATATTGATTGGCACACGGTCCAAGGCGTCAGGAGAGGTTTGGGAAGGAGAAAATCTAGAACCAGGTTCACAAACTCACTGCTCGTGGACCATAATGGCCCGCGTGCTTGCATTACTTGTATTTAATATCCCGCCTGCAGTCATATACGCACAAAAATAATAATGGTTTAGTTCTACTACAGTAGTGCCATGGCTTTTTTGGTGATGACTGACAGCTCACAGATGACTTCTGACAGTCAACATTTAGGTATATACCTGAATTTTGACCGTCAGAAGTGACAGCTGCTAAACACATGTTATTGAAGATCATATGATTCGGCGTAGGGATACATAATTTGGTCTGGTAACTTTTCAAAGCTTTTAGCTGTCAGCTGTGAGCTGTCAGTCAGCACCAAAGAAGCCATGGGGCTAATGTATGTAGTATAGTTATGGTTAGTAAAAAAAAAAATGAACTACAAACTGTGCTATAGTATGATTTTTGTAGGAATAAAAGTAGAAGTTAGTTATTAAAGTTACTAAAGCAATTTTAATAAATTCATACATTGAGCCAAATTATCTGCAGCTGTCACTTTGGATGGATATTATCAATATATACACAATAACACAAATAATATAGTAAAATGTTATCAATGTCCGCCTCAACGAGATTTGTTTGAGTTTTCTCTATTGTTCTTATAACCAAAATCAGAGTATATGTATATTTTTATATAACTTATAATTAATTGTGTGGAATTTTACGTACATAAATTAATAAGTACTACTTCTAGTAGTTTGGTAACTCTCATAAAAATAAAGAATTTTTTTAAAAAAGTTTTATACAACCATTAATGAGTTTCATCACATTTAATCAAATAGATAGTGTAGGCTTATATTTTGGTCACGTAGTTTAAACGTGGTCACGTTTGCCAGTATTTTAAATATCAGGTTTCAAATTCCAGCTGGATAAGGTGAATTCTTTTCTGGATAGTTTTCCATTTGAGATATACTCATATATGATATAAATGAGAAAGGTTGAATTTAGTGGAAGTAGACCCGCATTCGCGTGGAGGGAAAGTGTAAACCTCCAGTACACCCGACCGAGATTCGAATATTGATCTCGCAGGCCTTGGCAGTCCAATCTATTACGAGAGTAGCGTTAGACTAGTGTTTTTCAAAATGTGCCCCACTGAACCGTAGTGCTCCGCCATAGCTATCCCGGGATCTGTAAAGCAAGTTTATAATATTCTTTATTGGTTTTTTTCGCACTATACGATACCAACAGTAATTAATGGTGACCTGGCGGTCTAGGGGTGTAAGGTGTCAGACTTCTGTGCTGGCGGCCCGGGGTTCAATCTTAGGTCCCGGCACAGATTTATATGATACCAAACCCTTCCTTTACCTCTGACAAGACATCTTGTGATATGTGGGGAATGCCAGGCCTCCACCGTGGTTCGGATTCCACGTTAAACTGTAGGTCCTCCATTTCTTATCACAATCACCCTACCATCACACATTAGCGTAAGTGCGTATAACCCGAACGGGTAGTAATACGCGGTACTAATAATAATAATAATAATAATAACAGTAATTAATATTTCAAATTTTTTCAAATCTGGATAAAGGACATTTGTGAACAGTGTAGCCAGAACATGTTATGCTATCTTTTTTTTTATACTTGTAAAATCTAACTGTCGTTATTTAATAATGATAATATTATTGTAAACAATTTTATAAAAGGCTCCAACATTTTTTTTTTCTGATGCAAGGGCTCCTTTTGTCTAAAACATTTAAAAACTGCTGCCTTATTCCATGCGGTCACCGAAGACGAGCTCACCCATTTAAATGGAAATAATGTAATCGATAAATGTTACCGTTAAAGTTATAAATTCGTTACTATGCATAATGACTTTTATTTTACAAAGTAGCCGATATTAGTGGTTAATGTTATTAAATACATTCAATTCATTATTCTAGGCAAGCGGTTCCCAAAGTGGGGTACGCGTGACCCCCAGGGGTACGTGCCAGGACTTTTAGGGGTACGCGTAAATAATTGAATAGTGGCGGAAAAAGCTACATCAGTGTAAGACAAATGTCCAGTCAAAATTTGTGAAATTAACTCAACGCTATGGTGAGGGGATGTGGGGGAGGGGGGCTGAGGGGTTTCTTATATATTTTACCTTATGAAAATGATTTCAAATATAAAATAGTTTTATAATTGTTAATAAATTAATTAAATGTAAGATATATATATATATACACACTGTTTATTCCCCTTATTGTCACGTTGTTTTTGAATCCCATTACTAGCCCGTTTATTTACAGTTGTGACAAATAAATCTTAAATAACTAACTACTACTAACCTATTAACTAAACATTTTGCTAATATAGAGAGCACAATTTATAGAAATGAGCTACCAAATGGTACGCCAGTTCGAAAAGGTTGGGAACCACTGTTCTAAACGGTTATTTTATATAATAATAAAACCGGTTTGCCTGAAGTGACAAATTATAATATTCTGAAGGTTAGGTTAGTTTGGGTTAGGTTAAACGAACATATTCTATATTAAGATAACACCACACGTCAGCACTCAATAACAGAGGGATCTCAATGATACACACGATAGGCTCAGGTTTAAAACTCGCACAAATGTGGGATTTATTACTTGAACCAGAGGACGCTGGATATTATACATAATAAAATAACATGTTAATGTGAATAACAACATGAAATCCGTTTCACATTCACCAAAACTGTTGGTTTTTGTACCTTAAATCCACTGATTATATATATTAACATGATTTATCGAATTAACAATAAAAAATCTATTCCAACTCTTAAAGTTTTTCCATTTAGTATTAATTAATCTTAATTAATTTATCACTAGACAAACCTGCTTCGGTGGCCACGTGGTATATCGCGTTACTCTTGCAGTAGACTAGACTGCCAATGAAAGGGAGATAAAGGTTCGAATCTCAGTCGGGTGTATTGTCCTAAATGGTTTCCCACTCTTGCTCCCCGCAAATGCAGGTATACTTCCGCTAAAGATAACCTTCCTAATCGCTTAAATCATTAGCGTGTAAACCAAACAGGTAGTAAGATACGTTGGTGGTCTAGGGGTAAAGAGTCAGACTTCTATGCTGGTGGCTGGGGTTCAATCCTCGGTCCCGGCAAAGATTTATCTGATTATCAAACCCTTCCTTCACCTCTGACAAGACATCTTGTGAATGTGAGGAATGCCAGGCCTCCACCGTGGTTCGGATTCCACGTTAAACTGTAGGTTCTTCATTTCATCTCACAATCACCCTACCATTGCACTTTAGCGTAAGTGCGTATGACCCGAACGGGTAGTAAGACGCGGTGCTAATAATAATAATAATAATAATAATAATAATAATAAATAAAATAAAACCCACCAGACATATTAAATGAGTTACAATAAATAAGAGCGATATTAATTCTTATTACATTTGCGTATCGACTACAGTGCTTGGTGGTTGAATGTGTCACTAACGTCTGGTTTGTTGAATAACACCTTACGATTTGAAATTTTTCTCATGCATGCATCATGCTCCACTTTTGTTTTATTTAAGATGGACTATGTATGAATTTTTTTTAACCAACGTGTACAAAAATCTTTATTTTAAAGGGGCGTTTAAACGTCTGCGCGATATTTTAAATATTTGTTGACATGGTATTTTATTAAAAATAAAAAATAAGGATAAAGGAATATGAATAGAAGAAGGTTATCTAAAATAAACTTATAAAAATAGCAAACAAACACAGTGAACACCAAAGAAGATACTGAAAATCACATTTCATAAAATATTTCATCTCTTGTAATATTTTATAATATCAAAGGCTTGGATGATCTTTTTTAGGGTGACGTTATAAACATTTTAGAAGTGTTCTGATTTCAGTTTACATGTTTTTTTTTTAACTTTTCAAATTATATTTTAAATCAATTTAAACATGACCTGCTTCGGTGGCCGTATGCTTCAGGGCGTAACTCTCTCAATAAACTAGATTACCGATGACAAAGAGATAAAGGTTCAAACACAGGTCAGGTGTACTGAAGATGTTTTTTATACTAAATATTTTTCACTCCCTCTACGCAAGTGTTGGTACACTTTCTTTAAATACAATCTTTCTCATCCCTAACTTTTTTAGCGTAATTAGTAAGTATGCATACAACCTGGCCAGGTAGTAAGACACGGCGGAGCTAAAAGAAAAAAACAACATTGAAATTAAGTTGATATGCTAAAGCACACCCTTAAGAACACATTTAAGTAACGATCAACCGGTCGAGCATAGACAAGATGATACTCTTATAAGAAAAAATATCGGAGGTTAATTTTCAGCGTTTTTAATTTGAACACAGCAAAATATATAACAGTCTAGTAGTATTTTACTTTTAAAATTATTAATAAAAAATAGATCTTCTCATATGGATAAAGTATTGTAATCGTGAAGGGTTTTTTTTTTCTCACGATATTGTGATGGATCTTAATATTTTATGAGCTCCTGAACTCAGGAATGTGTGTAAAGAAAAATCTCTTAATATCGGGCATCTTCAGTGAACAAAATTTTGTCCGTTATTTGGAAAAATAGTTTAAAAACTCATATTGCACGAACACAGTTTAATCTCTATGAAATAGTGTACGTAGCTAACTGTAGGCCTACAGATTGCATAAGACACAGAACAGTACGCTAAATTAAATTAAATGTTTAACAGTAGTACTATGTACTACTTGTCTAATGTACTGAATATGTGCGCACGAGTAAAGACTAGACTGCTGATAGCTACATTAGCACCATGGCTTCTTTGGTGCCGACTGACTTCTGACGGTCAACATTTAGGTATATACCTAAATTTTGACCGTCAGAAGTGACAGCTGCTAAACACATGTTTTAGCAGATCATATGGTTCGGCGTAGGGATATATAATTTGGTCTGTTAAATTTTCAAAGCTGTGAGCTGTCAGTCAGCATCAAAGAAGCCATGGAGCTACTGTAGGAAAGGGTGGGAGTTACGTAGGCTGTTTAAGAATATTTCACTAATGAGGGAAGTCGGGACTGCTCACAATTCACACTATACATTGGCATTCCTAACATTTCAGCATTCTAATACTGTATATGGAGTGGGGTTTTCAATTTGTGTACGTTGTTTAGAGATTGCTCTGTATAGCAATGTCTCTGTCCGTTATTAAAAGTGGATTCACCCGTAAGAGCTCATGTTATTTTGCCGGAGAAATTTAAACTGTCCGTTATAAAGTAGACTCCACCATTCAGAGGTGTTCGTTAAGGGAGATTTAACTGTATTACAAATATTTGTCTCCATCTATGTTCTTCCCTGGGGCTACTGTCAAACCGATTTGAATGATTTCGTTTGAAATGGAAATTTAGATACTATTTGGTCATATCTAATATCCAAATCATGAATTTGATTTTAGCTCTTAAATTAAAGATAATTTACTTGAAGCGCATTTTTTTTTAAATTATGTAGTTTTTGAAAACGTTACTAACGATTTAGTTTATATTTTATATCCGGAAAGTTTCTTACATGATCATTGGCACTGAAAACTATTATAAGTTAGGTTTTTTCATGAACATTGATTTAAAGAGTTCGTAGTATACTGGTGATATGTTTTTGAAGATTTAATATTGATCGAAAATAGCCCAAACGAATTTGTCCAAAATGGATATCTGATAAATGTTACACATAATAAATAGCATTAAGGTTGTGTTTTTTCTTAGTAAAATTATTGATTCAAGGGGAAATGGTTTATGCTGACAAATTTTTGAAATGTTTTAATTTATATAGCTTAAAATGGGTAATATATAACTTTGTTCATTTTGGGTATTGGGGTTAGGCCTATGTCTTATATAATTAATATCTTCTTTTTTTTTATGACCTCATGGGAGGGTAGTTCATTTAAGATTTATTTTTTTGAAAATTTGCAAAAATTGCCTTAACAATTTTCTTTAAAATTTATATTTATGGAGTGTTTTAGATAATAAGTATAGTCTTGTACTTTTTTTTACAAAGAACCATTCATTTGAGAATACTTAGTACATTTTTGAAATTTTGAATTGATATATTAAAAATATGGTACAGTAATGCCGTACCATACGTTTTCACTGGTTTCAATTCCACCGTTTTCTAAAGAAGAATATCCAGAATATTGTCACTGCGACTTCTGGTCCGATCTGTATTACCTACCTGAGCTAGGTGTTACCAGGGTTATGGGGGGCGGGAAGCGGGGGGCCGGGGGGGTTTGACGGGCTGTTGGCCTCTGTGAACAGGAGGACGCTCCTTGGAGGTTCATTAGAAGTGAAGCGAAACAAATAGTCGCAGTGAAAGCGTGTGGTAATATCACGCAAGTCCCTCATGAGTGTCCACAAAGAAAAACAATGCGTAACATTTCGGTCATGGAACCCTTTTGTACAAAAAGTGTATAGCCTTGTTGGGCTTCGATCAATGATGAGGAGGATTATCATCATAGCTTAGTTGGGTCACGATCACTGGCCAGGAAGATTATCGGCATAGCTTGGTTGGGCCACGATCACTGACCAGGAGTATTAACGTCATAGATTGGTTGGGCCACGATCACGGGCCAGGAGTATTATCGTCATAGCTTGGTTGGACCACGATCATTGACCAGGAGTAGCACCGTCATAGCTTGGTTGGACCACGATCACTGACAGGAGTATTATCGTCATAGCTTAGTTGGACCACGATCACTGATCAGAAGTATTATCGTCATAGCTTAGTTGGGCCACGATCACTGACAAGGGAGATTATCGACATAGCTTAGTTGGGCCATGATCACTGACCAGGGGTATTATCGACATAGCTTAGTTGGGTCACGATCACTGACCAGGAGTATTATCGTCATAGCTTGGTTGGGCCACGATCACGGGCCAGGAGTATTATCGTCATAGCTTGGTTGTACCACGATCATTGACCAGGAGTATTATCGTCATAGCTTGGTTGGGCCACGATCACGGGCCAGGAGTATTATCGTCATAGCTTGGTTGGACCACGATCATTGACCAGGAGTATTACCGTCATAGCTTGGTTGGACCACGATCACTGACAGGAGTATTATCGTCATAGCTTAGTTGGGTCACGATCACTGACCAGGAGGATTATAACAAATAATAGACCTGTGGCTAAATATGAATTCAGCCACACCAATATTTTCACCTTATATTAGGTTAGGCTTGTTTAGGTTAGGTTAGGTTAGGCTAGGCTAGACTAGATTAGCATTTTGTTGTATCTAAGTGTCAATCACTTGCTGTTTTATGCTCATTTTGAGAAAAAATGTTATAACCATCCTAATATAAATGGAGCTCCAAAACAGCCGGGGCCGATTTAATACACCTTGTTTACACTTCATAAAAAAAGGAACTTGTGGCCCAACTGCAATGTGGGATTTAGGGTTCGGCCAGACAGACAGGCGTTCGAACGCGTGATTATCAGATATCTCTTGATAGTTGGCGACGAGGAGGCAAAGGTTCGAGTCTTGTCTCAGTGAACTGAGGGTGGTTTTTGACAAGTGATTTATTGTTGTGGTTTTTCCATCCTCTATCCACGCTAATGGTGATTCTTATTTGTAAAGGCCAACTTTGTTTTTAATATTGAGGTATTTTAACATCTCAGTTATATATATATATATATAGGTATGGTTTATGATCGTACCAATTAAATTAAGCTGTTAGTAGCAAGTGTGCAAAACCTATCGATAGTAATAAAAATGTCAAAATGAAAAGTTTTCTCAGCTCTCAATGAACCAACATAAAATAATATTGCCTAGCGCCTGTAAACTAGACTGTTCCGGCCCAAGCGCACGCGCTCAGTCACTCCAGTCTGGCCACCTCTCATTACAACCAATGTGTTATTTTTTATTTTTTTAGTCGCTCGCCCAATCTGGCCGTACCCTAACGATACCCTTATAAACGCAGGTCATAACAGGTGTACTTAGCCCAACTGTAATACGTCCAAGAAAAACACTTTCGAGGTTACTATCATGTGAAGTAGCCACCGTTTGGCTGTTGCCCGACACAGAGCTACCAACTTGACAGTTACGCTAAGCTAGGATGTCTGCGACAGGGCTGATTTGTGGTTTGAGTACCGAGTCATTGTCATGACTCTTAACCTCGCGAATGAACTTATAAACCTGATGAAATGGAACCAATGAAATGAGCCTGCAGAATACTACAGGTGTGTGAATGTGAAGTAGCCAAGAGCAAAGCTTCTTTATATATAACTTGAAGCCAACTTTATAAAAGAAACCATTTCCCTCCCTTCACTCGAAACCAAACTGTCTGCAACTCTTTGTTTAAAAAATATTTTTTTTCTTTCTTTTTTCAACGCAAGGCGTCTTACTACTCGTTCAGTGTGTCCACATATTTACAATATCAAAGTAGGGATATGGAAGGTAGAACTTTAGAAGAAATGTAACCAAATTTACCTAATGGGGAGAGTACAAAACTATTTAGGGGGGAAAAAACACCTGGTTCACTTTTTACCCAGACGGATTAGAATCTCGACTTGCTTTGTTTGCAGAAATCTAGGCAAGGTGAGACTGATGACTTCACCCGCGTGTCCACCAGTGGGAGTAAAAAAAAAATATATATATATATAAATACTTCATGGTATATATATATATATATATATACTTCATGGTATATATATATATATATACTTCATGGTATATATATATCTTCCTGGTTTATATTATAGGGGTAGTTAAAGCTTTGAATGTAGCATTTTTAATATTTTTTGAAATGATTTATACTTAAAATTTAATAAGTAAACTACACAATGCAGATATTTTTGTACTTGTGCTCTTTGGGACTCACAACCAATCAAATACATGCAAATAGTAAGTGCATCCAACCAGTATTTTGAGTATTGACCTAATAACCACCAGTGTTCCAGTCCAGTGTAGATCTTACTCCCTAAACCACATCACCACCGATTCTGGTAATGTGAAGTTTAAGTGAACAAAGTGTATACATACGATTCATGAACGTTATCGAAATTAAGTGACCTTTTAACCCCTTCTCACCCCCCCCCCCCCCACCCCNAACAAAATTAAGTATATGAAGAAGACAGGGGTTTGTTAAAATAACGATCCTTTTATCCCCCTCGTACCCCCCCACCCCCCCATCCCAAGCTATCTTTCTATATAATACGCAAATTGAATGATAAATAAACGATTAGGAGCAGTTACGTTAAAATCGTACATAGGCCCACTGCTATCAGTGCGTTGCATCATATTTCCTCATGAGTAATTAATCGACATACATTATTGGAATGGGCCCATGCATAAATATTGTAATATACCTCAGTACGAAATTTACATATTTTGATGATTGTTAAACCCTGCTTCCAATTTCCACACAAAGTTATTATATACAAACAGGATAATACACACGTAATTAGTTTAAATTATTACCTGCCGAGCCTATACCCAATGTCAGTTAATTAATTACCATCCGCATTCGTTGTTTGGTGTTTTATGTGCGTGCAACTTTATTGTATCGTGATACGTTAGTAATTCATTAGTATTGATATGAAACTTTATTTCTGAGAGATTGTGTATCATATTACGGTAATACTTGTATCGGTGGGCACGCAGACTAAGTTTAAAACTCGTCAAGTCTTGTTTCCCAGTCACGAGGAGGTCATGGATTTGAATATCGGCTATGTGTATTGAGAATGAATTCTACCTTTTATGGTTTCCACCAATTGCCCTCCACGCAAATGTGGATACATTTTATTTAAATGGTACCTTACTCATTTATGTGTAGTTTTAATCACAGTATATTAATACCTTTCGGGCAATAAGAATATGTACTAATTACACTAATATACTAGGGGTGAGTATGGTTAAATTTACAGAATATGCACATCCCAGTTGCGTGGAGGGAGAAAGGAAAACCATTTAGTAAAAAAACTCATTACACCCTACTGTGATGTTACCCCCTACCCTTTTTCTACAATTCACTATAAAAAATATCAAATTTAAGGTTAATTGGGCTATCTGGGTTGTATCACTACCTCTCTGCCTAATTTTAATTTTCTTCCTTATCTAAAAGTCTTTTCAAATTAAAGGCTCCCAATTTCCTTAAGCTCCATCTTGAAATTTTCCAATTCTAGATGTGTCTGGTTATGTGGGGCAGTCTCATTGAGAAAATAAAATGATCACTGAATCACAGATCTATTTGCCCCTCCACTGAAATTATGATGATGATGAAATTTGAAAAATCCACAAAAATGTCTATCTCAATTCTAGAAACCTTCATTTTAAATTTCAAATCTCTATGTTCACTGGTTCAAGAGATATTGGTGAATTTTGAAAACTTTCAATCCCCTTTGGACCCTCCCTAACATCTTAGGGGATATAATTTGGCAAATCATAAAAATCTTCTAGCCAAATTCTAGAAAGGAACACCAATTTTTTTAATTTCAAGGATATATGAAACTTAGGTCAAAAGATAAATCAGTGAATTTTAAAAATTTCAACCCCCCCTTTTATATGTTTAGGGTCGAGTTTCGCAAAACCCCGGCTTATCTCTTGCCGAAAGTATAACAGGAACCTTCTCACCAAATTTAAAGTTTCCAGACCTTGGGGTTTTGGAAATATGATGATGATGATGATGATGAGAGAGTGAGTGGGTTTTGTCTTATATACATAGATTATCGTTACATATAGCCTACATGTATTTATTTATTTTATGGTAATATTTTAATATAGACCTCATCATGTTAGATTTAATTTCAATACATATTTTACCACTTTGTAACCCCATATTTTAAAATTGTAAGTTTCCCAAGCCGGTTCCAGAGTCAATGTTTTGAAAAATAATAAAACTTAATAAAAATAAGTGCATAATGATACTCTTTATAAAATGTTACTAGATGCTGATAGTCACTTATGTTAGGGGAGTTTTCAAAAACCAAAAGGAGCACGTGTATGAATTATGATAATCATTTACAGCAGGCAAGGCCCATTTTGATGAACCAGCATATAACGCGGCCCGATTATTTATTTCTAAAAACTTCTAAAAAAACACACAATTTAGAATTATAACATTTGGAAAGTGAATATTTTAGGAATAAATTTACCAAATAAGGTTGCTGTATCAAATTTTCACTCTTTACTCACTCAAAACTATTCCCAAAAATTGTTCAATTTTCCCACCGAGAGTTTGTAATGTTTGGCTGCACATGAGTGTGTACACTTTTGTTTTCTCTTATGAATAGGAACAAACACCATATACATAAACGCTTACGAAATCACACTTGTCAATTTATCTTAGATTCAACGCAATATTTAAAGCTTATATATGAGAAAATAATGTATTAAAATAAAAAAATTCATAAAGGCATAGCTGCGTAAAAATAGGAAATGAGTTTTAAACATATGTGCTATCTTAATTTTCCTTTTTTGATATTTTTTTTTACTTAAGTCGTGGAGCATATACACTTTCTGAAATTCAGCCCTATCATTATTTTTAATTTCCAATGTGGCCTCTTTGACTATAATAATATTACACTCCTGATATATAGCATAAAAAATATGTTCTCAAAATCTGAATAATTTCGTATATTTTAGCAAACACCTCTTTTCAAATGACATCCTCTTGGAGGGATTGTGTAACACATACATACATACATACATACATACATACATACATACATACATACATACATACATACATACATACATACATATATACAGTATATACTTATTCACGCTGTCCCCTTACGAGGTAGGCAAGAAACTGTGCATATAGCTCAAAAAACAACTCCATATCTAATCCATCCTCCCTAACTTTCTCCAAACTTCCCTATCCTTGCATGCTCTCTTTGCTTCAACAACATCCATACACCGAGTCATGAATGCTCTTTTTTACTTTCAAAACTCTTAACGTTTCTCTTTATCACCTATTCGTCTACAACACTAAACCACGTCTTACATGGCCTACCCCTCCCTTTTGATACCCACACTCTACCTTCATACATTAGATTCCTCACTCGAGCCACACTCATCCTATCAACATGTCCAAACCAACATAAGACGCTTAATTCGAGTTTACCTAGTGGATTCCCATTCGAACTGAATTCCTTCAGCACCCATTCATTACTGACTCTATCCATACGAGTTTTTCCACAGACATTTATTATTTAGATATCTCTTTCCAACTGAATTCACCTTACTCTTGGGTTTCTCCTGACAGACACAAGCTTCACATACTTAAAACAATGTTGGAGTTTACACTACACACTTTTATATACTGCCATCTTTGCCTCTTTTTATATCCCTTCATTATTTGCAATAGTCCACGTACAGTAATATATCCAACTAGTCGCGGAGACGCAGTGACCCGTCTGACGATTTCAGGATTGTGTACAAAGAGAAAAATAACACCTAGACTGGTTTTAATTTGATTGAGAGAGAGAAAATTAATTAATTAATTAATGTGTGCGTAAGTATATATGGTGAGATCCTACCTGATGTTGAAGATCCGGTGAAGATTTAACACAAGTAGGCCTACCTGGGGTTGTGATGGGATGATCTTGGTGCTTCGGATCAGACGCACATTTATACCAGTTAGGATGAGAGTGTGGTTATTTAAATTAGCGGAAAGAGTGCCAAACACTAAGAGAAACTGAGGAGATGAGCCGCGGTGGTGACGCAATTCCACCTTTGAGGAAAACACTTTGCGAACTAAATAAGAAACGCGCGTAAAACACGTTATTGCAATTTTACCACCCTTACAAAACATAATTAATGAAAGAAAAGGCGGTAAACAGAAAAATGTGATGATTACATAAATTAATAATAAATGAATATAATAAATATTTAATTAAGTAAACAATAATGAAATTGATACTAAAATAATAAAATATAAAGAAATAAACACTAAACATAGACAGTGGTATGAACCTTGACTGTCTGGTATACGTACCAACTGCTCTGACGGCTGAGCTATCCAGTATCTCTTTCGTGTCAGTGTGTCGTTCAAATATATATTAATATAAATATAAAATATTTCGTTGAAAGATATATTGATTTTAAGGAGATCCCAGATAGCTCAGTCTGAAGAGCGCTTGTGTACCCCGAACATCAAAGGTTCAAATCTCTGTTCGGGTAACGTTTATATATCTAAACAAACTTTATATAACCTATGATTGCAAATAAAACAATCTATAATTGGCAACTCGGGGTCATCCCTTAAGATTCACGTAATGCTGTTGTTAAGGCGGGTGAGGTTTCTAAGGTAGAAGTGGCGTTATATGGGGGCTCTAATATGTACAGTGTGTTACATGGGTGCTCTAATATCTATATTGTGGTACATGGGGCTATAATGTCTACATTGTGGTACATGGGTGCTCTAATATCTATATTGTGGTACATGGGGCTCTAATGTTTACATTTTGTTACATGGGTGCTCTAATATCTATATTTTGGTACATGGGGATACTAATGTCTACATTGTGGTACATGGGGCTCTAATGTTTACATTGTGTTACATGGGTGCTCTAATGTCTACATTGTGGTACATGGGGCTCTAATGTTTACATTGTTTTACATGGGTGCTCTAATATCTATATTGTGTTACATGGGGCTCTAATGTCTACATTGTGTTACATGGAGTTCTAATATCTATATTGTAATACATGGAGAGGGAGTTTGTACAACACAATGTTACGTAACAAAGATCTTGTTCTCGGGTGACCTGGCGGTCTAGGGGTAAGGTGTCAGACTTCTGTGCTGGAGGTCTGGGGTTCAATCCTCGGTCCCGGCACAGATTTATCTGATTACCAAACCCTTCCTTCACCTCTGACAAGACATCTTATGAATGTGGGGAAGCCAGGGTTCCACCGTGGTTCGGATCCCACGTTAAACTGTAGGTCCTCCATTTCATCTCACAATCACCCAACCAATACACATTAGCGTAAGTACGTACATCCCGAATGGGAATTAAGACGCGGTGCTAATAATAATAATAATAATAATAATAGTCTTGTACTCAAATAATTCTAATGTTGGAAACAATAATTTTACTGATCATAGTCTCGCCGTTTGTAGAAGTAAGTTCCTATTCTCTGTTGTATTATATCCGAGTCTGACACTCATTCTTAGTGTGAAAAGCTACGTAACATAGGTTGGTAACATAAGGCTATGGGGCAAGACCAAAGAGACGTAGGTGGACTGGTCACTGCTAACGACCCAAGGCTACCATCGACATTTCCTCGCTCCCAAAGTTTACTGGGCACTGATAATGACCCAAGCCTACGCCAACCTCCC
>CABFVX010003729.1:0-13096 GCA_902151425.1 Timema shepardi | reverse complement strand
TTTCCCTCCCAAGGTGAATTGGGCACTGCTACCTTTGCAGTACAGTTTCCCTCCCAAGGTGAATTGGGCACTGCTACCTTTGCAGTACGATTTCCCTCTCAAGGTGAATTGGGCACTGCTACCTTTGCAGTACAGTTTCCCTCCCAAGGTAGATTGGGCGATACTAGTCCAACCATGCTCTCTCCCACTAAGAACTAGTTTTAACTCAGACATCCTATATGGACCAGATAGCGTCCAGCTGGATGAATTATATTGTGCTGTAGTCCTTTGCATTGTAATATACCGTTCCCGATCTACCTGTTTACAATTCTTTTCTCGTCAAACTAATAGTGTCCAATCCAACAATCTCTCATAAAAATTGCCCAATCCACTCCTACAAGCATAAATGTCTACTTGGTGTTAAATGGGAGGAAGGGGGGTTAAAAAGAAATAAGTTAAAATATTCACGTTGCTTATGGATGACCCGGTATTCAAACGACCCAAATGTGATCAACATGACTATCTAATTCTATATTCCCCAACAAACTTGCGTACTGTCAACATTTGCGATGCTTTTAATACTAAATTATTTATAATAAATCAAATAGTTTAAACATTTACATTTTAATCAATCATAATATTTGTATTTAAAGTTTAATTACATCAATATGATTGTAATTGATTAAAGCGTTAATTGGACTTTCAAATAACTTTCAAGGTGGGAGTGTGGGGTAATCGGAAAAAAAACAGTGTTTTTGTAGCTTTTATAGAAAAACAATTTTGTTTAAAAATAAATAAAATATTGCTCCAAAATAAAGACATAGTTTAATTTTATTCATATGGTGACCTCAATCGTTCTTGAATATCTGTCATGAGCATAGCTGCATTAGATGAGAAACTTTTTAAATGAAGAGAAAAAATTTTCTCTAAATTTCAGGACATCCTTGACAGATATTCAACAACTGTTTATATCACCATGGGAATAAAATGATAATCTCGTTTCTAGTGTAGCAATATTTTATTTAATTTGACCAAAAAAATGTTGGTATGTAAACTTCGGAAAAACTGGCCTTTTATCACGTCCTCTATACTCCCACTTAAATTCGTTTCCGTGGCTGAATGACCAGAAGCGGATTTACACTATAGGCCCACTAGGCACGGGCCTAGGGGTGGAGTCTTTAGGGGGCGGCACATTTTGGATAACGTTATTTTTATTTTTGCTATAATATTTTGTTTTTAATAATTACGTTTAAAAATAAATGACTAACATTATCGGAACAGTTCAAGTTATAGTCAGAGCGATAATATTTTTTTTTAAATAACTTTACTTTTCAATCTCTCTGTAACTGAGGTCAGTCTACCCGTCTTCATTATGTTAACTCAAGCTACTGTAGGGCATGTACTGTACATTCCTGATTATCTTTATTAGAGCTATTATCTTGAATACTAACTTCCAACCCCCCTGCCCCAACACCTGTTTCCACCGAAACTTCCTAAAGTCCTTGACAAAAAAAAATATTGTGGAGGGGGCGCATATTATAATTATGACTAGGGGTGCAAAAACTTTAAATCCGCCACTGTGAATGACTAGATTAGTCTACCACAAGTTTCGAGGACTCTGGTTCAATTCCGGAGAATGCTGACGTGATTATTTAATATTTGTACAAGAATGAAGGTAGAATGTAAAGAAAATTAACATGCATTTTCGTGGAAGCGAGTGGAAAATATTTGATGAAACATCACCACAATGCACTCAGACTGGTCCGAATACCAGTCTTTCAATCATTATTAATTTATACAATACGAGATTGACGTCCTAGACAGTGTCCCCACCGGTGCGAGTGCTTGCTAATCAGTAACTTAGATAACTAGGCGCTAAGACATGCCTTGTAGAATCAGGCATACTGCTCTAGGATATACTGATTTGTAAGTATTCTTGTGATATAATATAGGTGTTTAGAAAGTGCACATTTAATAACATAAAAAAATTGTTTCCAAATCATCGCAGAGTATGTTTATACTCGTTACAAAATAAGTGGTGTCATTTTAGTCTTATGTGGGTTTTATCTACTAAATGTTTTACTATATTTAAACCGATGACTTTTCCTTATTATACCATATAATTTCTTACTTTGTCTTATTTCACGACTACGTTAAGTAATAATCATTCATATTTAGAATATTAATTAGCCATTCTACTTTAAGAATAAAAAGTTATACTAATTGAAAATCTCGATACACAGCAAAATAACCTCAAAATGGCGTCACTGTTCTCGCGTATCGTAATGCATTCTTTGATCCTTTAGCTATCCTTTGGTATAATTTAATTTTGGATGTAGAGGATAGATTCGAAACTACAACGCCAAACTATATCCCCCAATTTTGTTATCATTAGCTTTTTTGGATTGCCCCCATATGGTAGCAAATTTAAAGACGTATTCACGTCAAAATGTTTTTTATTAAAACATCAATTTATGACCCAGCTTAGTGAGGTCTTGTTTTAACGTGACGATTTGGCATTTCGTCTGTCTGTCTATCCATACATTTGTCACGAGATTTCTGTCAAATGCACATACCAATTTTAACGAACTTTGGCGGGTACTTTCTATGGAATCCAGGCCAAACACCGTATGTAAATAGTTTTCCAATTTGGTTATTTATTTCAATGCCGGTATGGCTCTCGTTCATAAAATTTGTTGTTTAGAAACTCATCTCGATGGATTTTAATTTAAAATTATAAACAATCAATCGAATACCAAGGATATATTTTTTTATATAAATATTGATATATATTGCGATGCTGACGTATTGAACCACATGGGCAACGGTTATTCTCTATAAATATAATATACTCTTGAATATAATATTCAATTGTTTTTATACAACTTGATCACCAAGAAAAATAAATCAACCTTAAATCCAAGAAGAAATTATGGGATGTATCTCAACTAGAGATACAAAGAGAAATATTAATACTGAAGTAAAAATAAAAACATGATATTCTTATTAATATGATGTATTTCAAACATCTAGTTAATCCTTTAGAAAAAATTAATCCACAAACATTTGGTAACAACACAGTCAAATTACGGTGTAGCCTTTATTTACATTTAAGCTTATATGCATAAAAAATTGTTATTATGATAACCATACTTAAATATAATTTATTTATTCCCAAGTATATACGCATGCAAAGCTATATTTACGATAATTTGTTTTTCCTTGAGCATATAAAATATTTTCATTTCGAATACAGTGAGAAAATGTAAATATGTTTTTAGAACTTCCCCTAAATATTTTTTTTTACTCCCTCCAGTCATCTAAGAAGTTTTCTTGGATGAGTGCGGGTTTAACATAACTTTACACATGTGTAGCTAAACAAATAAACTGAGACACAGTATTTAACCAAAGATAATATAAACTTAGGATTCGCAAACAAAAAAAACAAAACGAATGTTAAAAGACATTTTACATAGAACAATTGAGAAAAACAAAAACTTTAGAACGCATAGATATTTTTTTATTTATTTCAAGTGTATGAATGATACGATGCCACAAGTAATTTTTTATCTTAGAAAGTCATAAAAATATATCCTGTGTTTTGTTCCGGACGATAAAAAAAATGTATTCTCTCTTTTTTTACAGGGAAATTTTAGTGAAAATTGATGCTTCTAGGGTTGTGTTAGATAAAAAACACCATTCATCTACGTTTTCCTTAGTAATTGGAAATGATATGGCCTTTATCTGGATCGTAGACGCGTTGAGCTCGTAACGATAACTCGTCTTCGTTAGATACACTTTGGTTCGAGCCACGACACGTTGTCTTGGGGATTTTTTTAAAATTATTGGTGTAGGTAAAATAAAAATTAAGGTCGATTATATCTAGTTTTCTGGGGACAGGGCTAGGTTAGGGTTCGAATCTTGGTCGGGTGTACTGAGGGTATTTTTCCTAAAATCGAACACTAACGATTAGGAAAGGTACCTCACGTTTGTAAACGTCACAAAACGTTAGTTGGTGTTGTGACAGCAAAGGAAGATTTAGGGACTATAATTTGTGGGGGAAGTGAGAAGGCAGTCTTTTGTTTTCATAAGGCTCGTTTGAAAATAAATTTAATAATTTTAACCAAGGATTGTAATTTTTGTAAATAATATTTATAGTTTAAAAAAACAATTTTAATTAATCATAGTAATAAAAAGAAAACTAAAAAAACGCAATTTTAATTTTTTTTAAGTCGCCATCACAATAAAAGTAATAAGTATGTACTACATAGGTCTAAGATATAAAAATATTGTAATATTATTAAAAATAAAATTTATTTTAATACATACTAAACTTAATAATTTAATTACTATATAGTTTTAATTTCAAGCCACTTGTTTGGTTGCACATTACAGTTAAGTTGAAAGAGTTGGCTAGGTCATTTAGGAACGAGGGCAAGGAATATGTTATCTGCATATAGAAGTTCTACTCTTTACAACAGTAAGATAGTTTTTTATCACCACATATTACCACCCGTTCAGCCTATACGCTTATTTCCTAATTACGCAAAGGGTTTTATGTATTAGGAAGGTTATATTTATAGGAAATATACCCGCATTTCATTTGCGTGAACAGAGAGAGAGTGTAAATCAGGGATTCAAACCCCGATATCACGGTCATCGGCAGTCTAGTATAGTACGAGAGTGACACCTTAGACCATGTGGCCACCTAAGCAGGTTTCAATATTTTTGATGGTATATGCAAGATTAGGTGTGCGGAGGGGAGGGGAGATTGCCTACTTGTCTCCCCTAGATCCGCCACTGTGTGACAGGGTGTGCGGTGGGGAAATATAAGGTTCAAAAGAAGTGGTTTACAAGTAATCGCTAGATAATTGCACGGGCAGGCCGCATCCTATAATTCGCAACGTGTAAAATACACAATTAATACACATTTAAAACAATACACAGAACAGACAAACGAGAACAACCCCTGAAACAATACCACACACACGGCAACTGGAAAAATAATAATTGAATTTGCATTACTGCCACGCACCGCAATGCTAATTCGAGTTGGTCTACTGTGAACTGGGGGTTCGTGGGGGCTATGGGCGGGGGGCAAGGGGGAACAAATATAGTATGTGACGATTATTAATTTGATTGCTGCACACTTGGGTCAAATAATGTGATAATAGCATCTAAAAAATAAATCGGTAAGCATATTTATGTGTGTTATTAAAAAAAAACACAACATATATCTCGTTTAATTGCAATGTGTCTATATCGTCAATGAGCCGAAAAATAAAAAAATGACATAGCACCGTAATTTAAAACTTGTTAAGTGCGTGCCATTATAATTATGGCTATGGTTTTCAGGGGTGAGCATTTAAGGTGGTGATTTTAAAACGTATCAAACATAACTTTGTTACGATTTGTCGTAACTATTTTTGAGAGCTCTAAAAGCATATTAGTTGGTCCGTTAAAATATTGTTATTTATTATTATTATTATTATTAGCACCGCGTCTTACTACCCGTTCGGGTTATACGCACTTACGCTAATGTGTAGTGGTAGGGTGATTGGTAGGGGCCTGGTATTCCCCACATTCACAAGATGTCTTGTCAAAGGTGAAGGAAGGGTTTGGTAATCAGATAAATCTGTGCCGGGAGCGGGGATTGAACCCCAGAACCCCAGCACAGAAGTCCGACACCTTACCCCTAGAACACAAGGTCATCCACATTATAATAAAATAAAGATGTATTATAAGTTTTTAACTGTCAATTATTTTACTGTATAAGTATTGCAATTATCAATGGGAGATTTTTTTTTTAACAAAGCAGAGTCAAAAAGTCTTTGAAGATTTCCACATTCCTAATAAAATAGCCAAACGCGCATTTTGGCAGTATTGGTCAAAATTGACACCACTTATTAATTTTTCGATGACCTCAACTATGAACCAATTAGGCCTAAATTAAATCCGGTAACTTGTATAACTTTAGAAAGTAAAATGGTCTACGAATTCATGTATGTTATTAGAGTGAAAAACGTTCTACCTCAGAAAGATAATCAAACTACATTCAATAGGAGACAACAACGGTTCCAGAACGGACTTTTAATCGAGGAACTTTTTTTTTCTCTTTTAGTGAAAGGCATGCGTGTTTTGTTTCTCTGGTGCCAGCACAGGCTGTCAGAGTGTAATGCGTGTTAACGATCAGAGCCCCTAGAAAGTGCTACTGCACAAAATATCTTCCTGCCCCCCTTATCAACCTTTCAGATTTTCCGCCTGAAGTCCTATTCTAGAATTATACCTTGAAAACTGGCAAGTTACTTCATCTGATCGTCATGACCACACATACAATAATGGGAACCAAAGCGGGGTGTTTAGGAGAGGAAGGAAGGGTAGGCCTGTTTCTAAGGTGTTTCAAAATATAATAAGTTTTCACGCATAAAAAAGTTACCCAAAATTTTAGAATAAAGGCCTACATTGTGTGACCTTCAAAAATTTGTAGATGTAAAAAAAAATTGTGTTCCACGTCTTACTACCCGTCCTCGATGTTTGAGTATTTTACACCTATAGGGTAGAAAGGAAATAGGTAGAATTTTTAAGGAAATAATATATTCTTATTTACGTGGAGGAAGTGTGATCAACAGTTTAGGGGGAAACACACCCGACCTGGATTCTAACCCCAACCTCCACATCAGTGGCAATTCGCCCTATTGGGGGAGTGGCCTCTTAGACTATAAGACCACCGATGCGGGTGGGGCAACTCACGTATAAGGGTGCATGATCACTCGCACCTAGCACCCTCCTACCCGGCCCCCCCCCCCTTTCCTCACCCAAACGAGGACCAAGAAACTTCTACCCTTCCACCCTTACTCCGCTTCGGTGGCCACATGATTTGGGGCGTCACTCTCGCAATAGACTTAAATGTAAATGACCCGAAAAATCAGGGTTCGAATCCCGGTCGGGTTTACAAAGGGTGATTTTTTTCAACAAGGTTTTCCATTCTCTCTCTCTCTCTCTCTTTCTCTCTCTCACACATACCACGCAAATGTCAGTACATTTTTCTCATACCCAACACATTAGAGTAATTGGTATATATGCGTATAGCCTGAACCAGTAGTAAGATCCAGTGCTATAAAAAAAAATCCTTGACGATCAAGCCCACATCTCGAGGTCTGAATCCTATTCCCTTTGATTAACTGGTCTTAACCACTAATGGCTATATTCAGCATTAAAACGTGTAGATATTTTTTTTTTTCATTGTTAGGGAAATTAAACGCACATTTCCAAAATTGATTTATTACATCAGCACATGACTTACAAACTAAATTAATTACAGAACACATACAGCAATCTGTATCCATATTTTAAATGCGAAATGATTCCTTAAGTTCTAACGAACCAATATTTATAAACACAACTTGAAATTTTTTAGAAAAACTTATAGAATTCTGATGTGCGTAAAAATCTCAAATTTTAAAAGTACTCAAAAAGGAAAGTAACAAATTCATAAAACAATTTCTTTCAACAGCAATTTCTTGAATTTTACTACACCATTTTTACCTTCTTTTGACCCTTATTATTGCAATATTTAAAAAAAAATCGAAACAAAGATTTTTGTAAATGTCTGCGTACCATGACACCATGAAACCGAAAAAGTCGTTTTGGCGGTGTCATTTGTATCCGTATCTTGGCCTAGAGCCGAAATCATTTCACCAATCGGGTTAAAACTATCTATCTACCGTTATCATAAGCTTACTCTGAAGTTTTTTTGAATTAAATTACCTACCCCAAAATTAAGGTTAGTTTACTGAAGGGTTGGAAAATTAAAAAATCTACTTTTCCAAATCCGCTCTAATGAATTTGATTAAATTTTGTATCTAAGCAATGTTTAAATTTGCAAACACCCGCCTCGGTGGCGTAGTTGGCTAACGCGCTAGTCGTGTTGAGCTCAACCGCTGTGGACGGGGAGATCGAAGTTCGAATCTCAGTCGGGTGAACTGGGGTGGTTTTTCTTAAATGGTTTTCCACTCTCCCTCCACGCAAATGCGGGTTCACTTTCTTTAATTCAACCTTCCCAATTCCTAATCCATTAGAGTAGCTAGTACTTAAAGCGTATAACCCGAGCGGGTAGTAAGACGCGTTGCTAAATATTATTATTTATTTTACAAACAAATATGCAATCATTTTTCCATGAAAATGACTAAGGTTAGTATACTAAGGTTAGTATAAAAAAATTAAAATATCAAATCTCGATAATATCTACGCAACTATTAGGCATTAAAAATATGAAAATATTTGGAACATTCTTTTATAAAACCGATAGTTTCTGAGCTATAAGCTAATATATTAATTTTGTTTTCAGTTATCTGAAAAATAAAAATATATGGCTAGGCAATTTTGTCAACAGGGATATTTCTAGTTCCGCATTGTTTCTGTAACAGTTTATATCCTTACATTAATGTTATTTGGTGGAGTGTTTCTGCAACAATGTATGTTATTTCGTTTCACAAATATTAGTAAATATTTCTATTCTTAAGGGGAAAAAAATAGAAAATGTATGTGCGGTGTACCGTACCTTTTATTTAAAAATAATAAAATTATTTACTTCGTACTATATTTACTTCGGGGGTGATCATATAGTTTACAAAAGCTTAAATAGTGAAGGCACCATTTATAAATAGTTTACGTTAACCAATTAACGTATGGACGCTATTAAGACAGATTTTCTAATGTTGAAAAGTTGTTGAGATATTTAAAAAAAAAAGTTTTGATCTGCAGGTTTGAAATTTGACTTTGTCTGAGACTTATAGCAAATCCTGTGAGTATGAGAGATAAAAGGGTTGAATTAGGTTATTTTTAAGCTAATATAGTAAAATAATTGTTCAATATTGACCGCCAAAATTGGTGTGTTTGTACAGTAGAGTCCCAATTATCCGATATTCACTTATATCCGACATAACGTGCTAATGGCATGACCTCGCCGCAAGAAAAAAAAAAGCAAAGTTGGAAAGAAAAATAAACTTCAATCACAAATTTTTTAAACATTGCCTTTTACATTTTGAATACTATAATAAATACTATAAGATGAGAATTGATTTAAAATCCGATATTCTATTTAAATGAATAAAATAATAGTTTTGTAATTTATTGCATAATTTATACTATGAATTATTTACTAATAAACATAATTTCATATATATTCTTCACTTCCATTTAATTTTGATATTTTTCGTTCCACCCCCGACCCCCGACCTCTCTTATTTTTGTATTATCCGACAATTCTGTTAAACAATCACCTGTTGGTCGCGTTTGGATCGAATAATCGGGACTGTACTATATTTTGTTCTAGTTTCTACCAACAAAATAATTTTGTCATCGCCAACTCTTACTACCCGATAGGGATATACAATAATATACTATTAATTACACTAATATGTTAAGGATCAGTAAGGTTTTTAATTGTTTATGAAGTGTTCCCACATTTACGTAGAGGAAGAGTTAAAAACATTTAGTAAAAAAAACACCCTCAGTTCACCTGACTGGGATCCAAACCCCGGTCTCCCCGTCATTGGCTGTCTAGTCTGTTGTGAAATTGACAACTCAGATGATTTTACCACCGAAACGCATCCAGTCACAATAATACTAGAGCTTAGCAATCCGAAGTGAAAGAAAACTCTGCTTCTTTAAATTTTCATGAGCACTCGAAATCTTTTGTCTCATCGATGTTGAACTCACAAAAGTCCTGCTTACTAATTAACAATTAAATACATCGTACACCCAGAGCTTATTAAATTACAAGTGGCCATTCGTAATTGTAACATTAATTAATTAATTAATTAAAAGTACATTCGAAACACAATTGCGTTCACAAACCCTAAACAAGGTTTTATTTAAAACAGGTCGAGAGTTTCATTTCCTTTTTATTTTTTAGCACACAAAAATAGTTGTGTGTACTATAACTATCTCATAGTTTATTTAATAAACCAATTAACGTGTACAGTCAGTTTTAACGCCATGTAGATACCTTGGGTTACTATCAGAAACCCGCCTAGGTGGCGTAGTTGGCTAATGCGCTAGTTTAGTGTTGAGCTAGGCTGCCGAGGATGGGAAGAGAGAGGTTTTAATCTCGGTTGGGTGACCTGGGGTGGTTTTTCCTACATTGCTTTTCCCTATCCCTCCACCCAAATGCGGGTTCACCTCCTTTAAATTCAACCTACCCAATTCCTAATCCATTAGCATAACTAGTACTTAACCGTATGACCTGAACGGTTTAGTAAGACGCGGTGATAAATTTAAAAAAAAAATATCTTAACGTTTGGTCAGAAGCAAAAAGCGGCGTGTTTTGGAATGTCGCCAGGAAAAGCAGAGCTTGTTAAGGCTGGCCACACACCAAATGCAATATTTGGTATCGCCACAAGATATTTTGTCGCAACGTGTCGCAACGTGACGCAGCCTGTCGCAACGTGTCGCAACGTGTCGCAACGTGTCGCAACGTGTCGCAACGTGTCGCAACGTGCTGCAGCGTGCTGCATATGTCTCGACTGCCATAACATCCAATGAAGCGCCGCAGACTGCTTGCGACAAGAGGCGATGACCCTCTCATTTATGTCCTGCGACAAAACATGAAATACATGTTTAACCGCGCATGCACCAGGTCCCAAAAAACATGTGGATTTTCGGCCATATCATTATCAAAATCATTTTGAATAAAACTTAGTTCCGCTACAAAGCTATTGATGTCCTTTTTTTAAAATATATCATGTGAACTCAATATTCTTTATCTGGTTGACTGTCAAAGAGCTGTAAAATTTTCCATAAAAGAATGGCTAAATCTGCTTCCTCAATACACCATCACATTCACCCAACTGCCCAAATTCACCTTTTTTTTTTAAAAGGCAACTAAATATTATTATTATTATTATTATTAGCACCGCGTCTTACTACCCGTTCGGGTTATACGCACTTACGCTGATGTGTAATGGTAGGGTGATTGTGATATGAAATGAAGGACCTACAGTTTAATGTGGAATCCGAACCACGGTGGAGACATGGCATTCCCCACATTCACAAGATGTATTGTCAGAGGTGAAGGAAGGGTTTGGTAATCAGATAAATCTGTGCCGGGTCCGAGGATTGAACCCCGGCCGCCAGCACAGAAGTCTGACACCTTACCCTCTAGACCACCAGGTCTCCAACTAAATAATACATTCAACACTTTGATAGCTCACAAATTGTGAGAAATCTAATAATAATAATAATAATAATAATAATAACTTGTTACGAGTCAAAATGTCTCAGACTTTTCGGCGCCAAATACAACGTCTCAAAACAAATTGTCGCGAATCATATGATGCGTTTGGTGTGTGTCCAGCCCTAAACTGTACCTGTGATATGCTTTACTACCCTAGGTCCCCCATTTGACCAATTAAAAACAGGTCCCTCTCTACGTTTCTCCCGTGGGAATATAATATAATATAATATAATATAATATAATGTTCGTTGATACGTAAACTATGACTGCGATGATAACGCACTGGTAAAGATTAAACTAGCATTGGCTCCCCTGGCAACATTCCACAACACGCCACTGGTAGAACAAGCGAGTTGTGGGGTCGCGGTCGAAGTAGGTGCAGGCCGCAACATACATGGCAGGGGAAAAGGTTGGTAAGCACAAATAGGGGGATACAATATTTTTTTGTAAATCTCGAAGGTATAGTACAGTTTTAATTTCATAGGAAGCCAATTATTTGAAAATTGGAAAATAATGATGCCACAGTGGCCCAAACAAAGAATTTAAATAAAATTGTAAAATTTAAGTTTGTTTTGTTACTAATTTAAAGATAAACTAAACATTATTCTATAAAGATGTGTTATTTTAAGCTTTTGATAAATTTTAAAATTATTATTATTATTATTAACACCGCGTCTTACTACCCGTTCGGGTTATACGCACTTACGCTAATGTGTAAATGGTAGGGTGATTGTGCAATGAAATGGAGGACCTAGAGTTTAACGCGGAATCCGAACCACGGTGGAGGCCTGGCATTCCCCACATTCACAAGTTGTGATTAATACACGTCCTGTCAGAGGTGAAGGAAGGGTTTGGTAATCAGATAAATCTGTGCCAGGACCGAGGATTGAATCCCGGACCCCAGCACATAGGTCCAACACCTTACCGCTAGACCACCAGATCACCTTTATAATTAATAAATCAAATAAAACCATTTTATAAAATGCCAAATTTTAGTGACTTTGAATCCATGTTGTTGGCCGCAAGTGGGCTTTTTATAAAATTAAAAAAGCAGGGTTTAAGCTATAACGCTGCCCAACATAATAACATTTTATTTCTTTTAACCACCTCTAACTACCTGTTCAGGTTATACGCATATATGAAAATTAATCTAATGAAGTAGAGACGAGAAAGGAAGCATTTGCCTGGAAGGAGAGAGGTAAACCATCTAGGGAAAACCACCCTCGGTATACCTGACCGTAATTCGAACCCATATACCCTCGTCTTCAACGCACCAGTCTAACCAGTCTAATAGTGTGACGCCTTAGACCATTCGGTCACTGAAGCGAGTCTAACCGACTTAATCAGTGACAGAGATAATCTCATATTCCTATTGCTGGATTGAAGAAAACACGATAAACATTATTACTAGCGATAAAACATTATTACAGTGAAGTCTCCTAAAAGCGCATACCTTCCGCGATTAGAAACTGTCCGCTATTTGCAACAAAAACAAGAATCAACCTTCTTGAACACAGTTTATAAACCTATGTGCTCTGAATAATACCTACAGCAATTTAACTACTGCATCGTTATGTATTGTATGCAGGATAATTATGACTGATGAATAAATATTGTAAGTAACATACTGTACAGATTGCATTACAAACAAAACAATATGCAAATGAAATGTGGATAGTTGGCCTTATTTACTATGTACTCACGAGCACAAACAACTGGAGGGACAGTCTCCCCCCCTTCTCCTCTATTTGTGGCTCTAGGGGTGGGAGGTATGACCTTGAAGTACTGCAGTCATTACCGTTGAGTGTATATATACTACTAGAGGGATTGAAGAATAGGGAAAAACTCTACGCCGCTCATCAAAATTATTTCACTAGTTAC